>PVJH01013372.1:0-60646 GCA_004026705.1 Nesogale talazaci | reverse complement strand
CTCTGAATGTTTTGCCCTTGCATAAATCTAGGCATGCAGGACTGCTTGCCTCCTGGAGAAAGAAGGCAGCCTCTGCCCAGTGCCTTTGTCCTCCACTGAACTCTCAGAGGAGAGGTGCCCGAGTCCCTCTTTTCTCGCTTATTATTTCCTCCTCTGTCCTATTCATTATCATTCCCTATTACCTGCCCTACCTTCCCAGCGAGCACTGGTCTTCTAAGAGACACCCAATGAAGCAGGTTGAGACATCTATTAACTGGCGAGCTCTTCCTAGGGTAGTGATAATTACTCCCATGTCTGAAACGAAGTTTCACAGCAGGGTGTCCCTAAGCCTGCTCATTCAGACATTCTCCCTCTGCCTTGAGTCCCAGCCTCCTCTTGACATCCTTAGTTCCAAAAGTTTATCTATCTGTGAATCACGCCTCACTGACTTCCCCCCCCCCCATCAACTCCCAACTCCTCCTGGTTCCTTAACAGCTCATATTTAGATTTAATTTATCCTTTCACCTGCTGTATGCATGACACAGCGCTGCTCTTATTTTCTGTGTTGTGTGTCTGAATAGAATAGCACCTGGGCTTTTTAACATTGGTGTGTGGCTCCTGATTGATGGGGGAAATGGGAAGAGAGTTGGAAGCATTTGATGGGAAAAGCTTATCAATATGCCTTATGAACTGTTCGTACTGTGTGCAGAGCATAAGAGAAAAAGTCTATGATAAAACTTACTGTAGAGGACAGATAGAAACCAGAGTTAGACCCTTCAGGGACAGCCACATATACCCGGTTTCCTGATGCAGAAGATAGTCTATCTTCTATCAGAGAGTGCATACGCTTCTCTGTAGCTTTAAAGTCATGCTTTGGAAACAAGGGAGAGCATCGTAAGGGAAGCGGAGCTAAGGTCTTGGAATGTGGAACAAAACTCAACTTGCTAAGGAGAACACGCTTCTAGGTTGGGTAGAGATCATTAGGAACCCCAAACTAACCTTATCCTTACCTCTGGGACGGAACTCATTTCTTCATCAGAACAGCCAAGCATTCAGATCAAAGGAGCAACATAAACCAAAGACAAAGCTCAGAGGGTGAGGGGCAAAAAGGAAAGGAAGCAGGCACACAGGGAGAGTGAACACAGGGAGAATAAATAATGTAGAGCAAGTGGATGAGTTGAATCCAAATGTGGATGAATTGTTGAATGTCAAGCTATGATTGGCTGTGTAAACCTTAGCTGATGTCACAATAAGTTTTGGGGAGTTTGTTGTGTGTGTGTTTTGTTTTTGTTTTTCAAAAGAGAATAAGAGCTTCTGGTGTCATCCCATGACCCTTAACTCTTGTGAGAGCCCGTTTTCTAGCCCTAGCCTCTCATTCCTGGAGCCTCTACCTCCATGCTATAGGAGGTCATGGACACTTCCTGATTGTAACTCAGGACCAGGTGAGGGGTTCACCAGTGGTGTGACTGGTAACTGTGACCCATCCAAGCCCCTCTATGTGGACCTTCTCATCCAGGCCTGGGTGCCAGGTTGGGGTTTTGGAGATAAAGTTGTGAGATGATTAAAGAAATTGTAAGGGCAGTTGCTTCCCCGTGAGCAAAAGGGGCCCCAACATTTGTGCCCGAGGTGACAGAACCCTTCAGGCTGAAGGGGGACCCAGTGAAGACCAAAGCAGCTGCCCAAATGACTGGAATTTAAACCACCATCTGGGTCCATCAGAATCTCTGAGCAGTTTGATTAGAAAGTGTTTGATGACTAACTGACAGGTTCACAGTTCAACCCATCCAGAGACACCTGTGCAGAAAAGCCTGGCTCTCTGCTTCCCCAAAGGTACATGAGTTGGAATAGACTCAAGGGCCACTGGCACTTGCAGGGCTCCACCAGGAGGCCCCCACCTGACCCAGCTCAGCACCAGATTACATGTGTTCTTTGACTCCTACCTCCACCCCTGCCTCTGCTAGGAGTGAGCTTCAGTGGCTACTCCACCCGGCCCAACCCTGACTGCTGGCCCTTACTCACATGCTCCCTGCCTTTCACTTTACAGGCCGGGTCCAATAAAGGCAGGTGCCAAGGACCACCTGAAATCCATTCCAAGACCATTTCATAAATTACCTCCCATGTGCATCAGTGGATTCCGCTGTGCCACTGAAGGGACAAAGGAGAGGTGGTCTTTGGAATACCAGTGGTTGATCCAGTGGGGTCAGCCGTGCTTAGACAATGTCGGTGTTGCCACTGCCTTTCATTATGGCAATAAGCCTCTCCACCCAATGTCCTTTACACGCCGTGAGGAGACAACGGCTGCATGGATTATCACAAAGCATTACCACAGAGGGAAGGAGTGCATATTGTTGCAAGAGAATCTGGAGACAGGGAAAGCTCTTAAGTCTACTTTTTACACAATAGAGCTTCATACCATTACTCTATATATAATCTTTTCACCAAAACACTGTCGCCTGTTTCTGTCAACAAAAGACCTCTTTGTTTTGATAGCCAAGAAAAACCTTAAGCTCAGTAGAGACAGCAGGACAGACTTTTTAAAATTATAAAATATAACAGCCAAATTATTTTATTTGGGGAATGCAAATTGGAAGAATCTCTTTCCTTCTTTCTCCTCTCTCTCTCTCTCTCTCTCTCTCTCTCTCTCTCTCTCTCTCTCTCTCACACACACACACACACACACACCACCAAAAACCCAAAACACGTTTATTCTTCTGTTTTGATCAACTTTCAGAGTTTTTTGTGTGTTGTGTTTTGTTTTCATGTGCATGGGGTTCTTTAGATGCAGTTCAAGGTGACAGTGAATGGAATGCAGGCTGCGACTTAGCCACACCACACACCTCCACCCTCTGCTGTTGTCTTTGCCCTTCGTTTCTCTCAGTACGATCCCAACACACAAAGCTGAGAACCTCGAATAGGGCAGAAGTCGTCTATTCAGGGCCGGAGAACAGATTCAAGTTCATCCCCCTGGTTTATCCCCCAAACTTGAGTCAAGTTCTCAGGCCTCTGCCTGTTTCCTCTCTTGCTTATTTTTAGTTCTCAGGTATTTTTCAACCTCCTTGAAGGCTTTCCTTTGCACTGTTGTCTTCCAACGCTAGAGAGAAAGGTAATGTTTGCTTCAGAAACTTACCATCTCTTTCTGGATACGTACCTCCAACTAGACTACGGTTACCCTATAGTTAGGAATGAAGTGTGTGATTTCTCTCCTAGTCTAGGCTAGTGGGTAAGGGGCAATCTGTCTTTTTCTATTGGCTTGTTAAATTAATAACAAGGAATTTGCTGAGTAATAAAACGCCTAGAGGTTATAGGAATCACTATCTCATTGTTGCCTTAAGAGCAGAGCCTGCCTTGTTTGGTATTACTGCCTTCAGTACCTAGCATGAAACCTTTAGAGGTGGATATCACCATACAGAACATAACTCTGCGGCTGCAATCCCCACCTCCCTTTTTCCAATTGACAGTAGCTTGCTTAGAAAATATTTTTAATAGCAAATTATACCAGTGCTAGAATTGCATCTACCTGTTAAAACTCAGAAGTACCCTACACCACTCTTTAGACTCATTTTAATAGTATGCTGTTTTTTCTGCTTAGAAAAAAACATTTTCTACCTCATTTTTTTTTTGTCTCACAGACCTTGGGCATGTTATCAGGGGAGGCCAGCCCCTTGAGAAGGACAGAGAGAGAGAGAGACCCCACACACACACACACACGAGGTTCAACAAGATGACTGCGCCAATGGGCTCAGACATAGCAGTTGCAAGGGTGGGGCAGGACAGGGCAGTGTTGGGTTCTGGTGTACGGAGGGCTGACTGGATGGCACCTTACAACAGCTGCAGCACATTCCTCCCTCGTGGTCTCAGGCCGAGTCTTCGATGTGGTCTCCAAGGAAAAACTCTGGTTTTCCCAGGCCCATCTCCCTGTTCTGGAAGTACTTTGTGCTCACACCATTGCAGAATTGCATGCTGGAGCACAATTGTCCATTTTCTTCCCTACTGCTTGGTAACTCTCTTGAGGCCAACACACAAATAAACTTTTATTCCTTTTGTCTCCAGTTTCTGTCATAGTTGTTGACAGTGATGTAGACCCTCCAACAGGCTGCCCTTGATCTTGAGATGTAAACCCTGGATCGCCCCACCCCGCTGTGCCTGGTATCAATTCCTATGAACTCCTCCACTGGTCCAGGTCCCTGCTATACTGGCCCTTCTATGCCCAGCCATTTTCTTCCCAGGCTCCATGTGTCCTGGCCAATCTAGGGGCTCCTGGAAACCCAGTGGTCTGGTCCATGGTCTCTGCCTGAAGTTTGTTCACTGACTCCATTGGTATGTCCATTGACCCATGTACTGCTTCATCTAAGCAATTATGAGGCCTAGTTGGTGGGTCCAAGACTCTGAAGTGAAAGCTGTCATCCTTGACCCAGTTCAAATCAGCAGTCCACTGACATTGTGCCCTGTTTTCAGGTGCAGGCCCCAGTGTTGGTTCACCAACTGAATTCCTATCTCCTGGTACCGTGGATTGAATCGTCAAAGGATCTCTGTTGAGACAAAAATATGTGTCAACTGGGTTTGGTCATAATTCTCAGTGGTTTGGTAGTTAGTTATGCAGTGATGATTTGGTAGTTATGTAATGATGTGATCATCCCTTATGATGTAATCAGCCAACCCGCTGTAAGGGACCTGAGATGGGAACAACACCAGGTCATAGCCCTGATCTGAATAGAAGGTCTTGCCTTGGGATGTGCCTTGTGTTACCTTTTCTCTTACAAGAGCTATACGGATAGAGAAGGTAACAGCGTGATGCACCAAGAAAGAAGGGTGGAGAGCAGAACATGTCCTTTGGATCCTGTGCTGAAAACCTACTTAATCTAGGGCATGGTGCATGTTCAGACACATGTAGATCTCGAAGAGAGTAGCCCTCAGACATTGAAAGGAGAAAAGGACCTTTTTCCAGAACTCAGAGGGAGAAAAAGCCATCCTCCAAGTCTGGTACCAAATAAATAAATCTGGTACCTAAATTCAAACTTCTACCCTCCTAAACTGTGGGATGTTAGATCTCTATTTTCAAAGGTATCCATTGTAGTTTTTCCGCTAGTTGTTGTTGTGGGGGGCCATCGAGTCCGTTCCTACCCATCGTGGCCTCAGGCACAACGGAACTTAACACTGCCTGGTCCTGGGCCATCCTCACCATCATTCTTTTATTTTTTTTGTGGGCATCACTGCCCCCTGGTGGGAGTAGGAGGCCCAGCCTGGCTCCTGGAGAGCTGCTGCTGGATTCAAATCACCAACCCTGTGGGCCACAGTCCCGCACACAACCACTACACCACCGGAGCTCAGCCCATTGTTGCAGCCCCTTGAAGCCTTCCTTTTAAAAAGAAAAAAAAATTCTCCGCCCCTCCACTTTAACCACGCATGATGTTCTTCTCCAGGGACTGGTCTTTCCTAATAACATGTCCAAAGTAGTTACGACGCAGTCTAGCCACCCTTGCCTTTAGGAGGCACTCTGGCCATACTTCTTCCAGGGTAGATGACTTTTGCCCTTTTAGCAGTTCATAGCACTCTCAGTATTCTTCTCCAGCACCACAATTTAAGTGCATCGACTCTTCTTCAGTCTTCTTTATTCAGTGTCCAACTTTCACATGCTTATGAGGCAATAAAAAACACCCTGGCTTGGATCAGGTGCCCCTTAGTCCCCAAAGCAACATCCTTGCTTTTCAATACTCTGAAGTGGTCTCGTGCAGGAGATTTACCTAATGATCTCTTGAGGACTGCTTCCTTGAGCATTGACTGTGGGTCTGAGCAAGAGGAAAATCCTAAACAACTTCCACCTTTTCTCCATTTGCCATGATGCTGCCTATTGGTTCAGTTGTGAGGATGCGTATCTTCTTGACATTCAGTTGTCCTCCCAACTGAACGCTGCAATCCTTGGTCTTCACCAGCAAGCGCTTCAAGTCCCCCTCATGTGCTTTAAGGACATAATCACTGCAGACATCCAAGACATAACAGTCAGTCTCTATTGCCCTGAGGGCTGGGAGAGTCAGCAATAGGAGGAGGAAATGATATGTGGAGCTGCTTACCACCATGAACAACTGTCCCCTTTGCTGGCAGATCAGAACCCAGTGGCACCCAGCTACCTTTACAGAGCATTCTGATAAAAGAGTCCATAAAAAACCCGGATCAAAAGAAGGAAAATACAGAACAGAGTCCTGTATGCTTTTTGATATTTATTTTTGTGTGTATTTCCTCTTGCTCAGAATTTCACATTTTCATGGACTCCAAAATTTTCTGGAGCCACGGAGACTAGAGGAACCCCAGAAACTATCACCCTGAGATAATCTTTAAACTTTAAACCAAAAATGCCCCCCTTACATTTTCTTAAAAGTAAACAGTAGCCATTAAAAAACCTCTCTCGTGAGCATCATATTTTTTAAAGAACTATCAATACGGGAGGAGTCCCGGAGGCATAGTGGCTAGACATTGGACTGCTGACTACAAAGCCAGCAGGCTGAACTCACCAGCTGCTCCTGGTTAGAAAGACAAGGCTTTCTACTTCTGTGGATTCTTGAAAACCCAGAAGGGCAGTGCAGAGAGCGGTGCTTCGAGTCCAAATCGATTTAATGACAGAGTTTATCCACAGATAACTCTGGTGGGATCTAATAGCGAACAGCCATTGGAAAGACGATGTAGAAACCTTCGTGATAGTGAGTTAGGTTAAGGTTAAGTAAGTTAAGTTAATGGAGCAGGAATGACTCCGAAAAGGAGAACGAGGATGGTTTCACAACTCAAAGAGTGTAAATCAGTGTTTGAACAATTCCAACAATTGTTGAAAATATATCATTTAAAAATAATATGGACAAAAAAATAATAATACGGACATTTTGAAGCTTTCGCCTATATGTAGTAGCTCTGGAATAGGTTTATATTTTCTGTACATACTCTCAACAAGAGGAAAATAAATTTTATACAATTGAATCATTCATTGCATTTGTTTGTTTGTTTGTTTTGGGGGGCATCACTGCCCTCTGGTGGGAGAGGGAGGCCCAACCTTGCTCCTGGAGAGCTGCTACTAGATTTGAACCACCAGACCAGTGGGCGGCAGTCTCGCACACAACCACTACACCACTGGGGCTCAGCCCATTGCATTTTTATAGTAGAAGAAAACCATCCATTTAATAATGATGACCTAATCATTAGAGTCTCTGTTTATGAACTCTATGAGACGGCATTCCCTTCATTCCAACCCTCTTCCCTTGTCCCTAGAATTAGAACTCACAGAATCAAGAGCAAGTGTGAAAAAAATGAAATGAGGGGCAGAGAAGGGAGATGGGACAATGGAAATAATGTGAAAAGAGAAAGAGGAAATAATGTGAAAAGGGGAGGTGGGAAATTTTCAGGACAGTACAAAGGGGAAAACAGGCGTGAAATTCCAACGAAAGCAAGAAGAGATCTGAAAGGGAGGGTGAAGGATAAGACATTTTAATGATAAAGAAGCTATGGGGACCAAGAAATTGGAGAACAAGGCAGCAGGATGATGAAGCAGGACAACCTGCCATGGCAAATGAGGACGAATCCAGTGTCAGCAGATTGTGGAAGACTTTGACGGCTCCTAGGATTGGCAGGCAGTACTGCAGGCTGTTAACTCAAAGTCCAAGAACCACTGATCAGTGAGCCAGACACAGACCAGTAAAAATGATGAGGCTCTTCACAGTATCCACGTATATAGATGAAGTAGGCCGCACCCCTGAGAAAACATTATCAGGTTTATGACCTGAGCTAAGGATTTCACTCCACTCTAATCTTCCCACAATTTCTTGGACTTGTCAACATTATATTAAAATGGGTTGTATCTCAACTGCCAAACCACTGAGAATCCTAGCCCAGTCAAGTTGACACAAAATTTAACTATCACAGTTAATATGTTTCTTAAGTGCCTGATCTGTGGCAAATGCAGTGCTAGGATTTTTGCATTTATACCATAGTGGGCTCCGTGGGCCAAAGTTGAATTCAGTTTAAAGAGCTGTAGACCTATGGACCTGGAAATATACAGACATCCATCTGTTCATAAGTTTTCACGCAGGAGACTGGAAAGATGCTTTGTCTGACTCCATCCCCGGCCATGAAAGGCAAGGCCTGGCCCGACCAGAGAAGAGTGAAAGCAGACTTCCTGGAGCCTGGAGGAGACACCCCTCTTTTTGCAACATCTTGGAGCCCCTGAAGGCAAACCAGCTTAGTGTTGAAGGTCTGAAGATTAATCTCCTATATCCACTTCGGAACTCAGAGAAGGAGAAGCTGGAGACTGAGGTCTCATTGCTCTCTTGTCTCATCATCCTCTGTTGACCATTTGTGTGCTCTGCACTGTGATAAATCCATGAAAGAAACATAGCTATCTTCTCACCTCTACTACATGATGGCCCTATGATTCCAATCTCAAGCAGTATTGTCATCTTACTAGCCTCTCACTTTCAAGTCTCTCACTGTTATCCCACCTCTGCCTAACAGTAAAAAAAAAAAAAAATGCATCTAATAGAGGATAAGCCTCAGGCCAGCTTCGGACAGAAGAGAGGGAAGGTGAAGAGGAGGGAAGGTTGAAGTAGTGTCAGTCCAGACAGGAGGGAGGACCTAGGTGGAAAGGAGCCAGTCCAGACAGGAGGGAGGACCCAGGTGGAAAGGAGCCATGGTGAATAATGACAAGCTATTACAGCACTGCTTTCTTCAGACCCTTTGCAGTTGAGCAAGGAAGGAGCTTAGAGCGCCTGCACAGCCTGAGCAGGAATTTGGCCATCATCCGGGAAGAAGTTGGGCACAGGAAGTAGGTAGATTAACTTTAGTTGTGGACACACTGCAGCCTGGAGCTGTAAGAATTCAGGAACATTCTGTCCCTCCCAGCTTCACACATGTACAACATAGTGAGAGCATTACCCTTGAGCCTCTGCGCCAACAGCAGAGGATTTGTGAAAGTTTGTGTTGGTCTTGCAGGGGCTTTGTTCCCATGTGATTCATTAACTTGACCTATTGCTCCTTAAAACTGTAGGGAGCCTAGTAGTTCAGGCCAGTAAATCCTTTCTATTGGCCTAATTCATGGCCGGACATCACAAGCCTAACATCATAATCCATTTACCCTGATCTTCCACCCCCTTCAAGAGGCTTCCTTGGCCAGGTTTTCTCATTATGATGTGATTCACCCATGTGGTCATTCCCATTAGAATTCGTATCTCAGACATGATTCATCTTCAGAAACATGAAGCTGGAGCCATCATTAATAGAAAAGCCTGTTAACGTTAACAGCTAGAGGGAAGTTCTTTGAAAGCGCCCCTTGATTCAGTTCATTCATAACTAGGTTGTGTTCCCATGCTGGCCCCTGACATGTAGAGATGAGTAGGACCTCACCCTCCCTCTCAGGAGTTGACATGAACACAGAGGCGTATGGGATGGATAGTATGATGGGGAGAGCTAACAGGCAATCCAGGACAGTGTTTCTCAAACTTTAGCAGTCATTCCTATCACCTGGAGGGCTTATTAAGACCCCAATTGCTGGTCCCTAGTCTCAGCCCTAGAGTTTTTCATGTCATAGTAAAGCTAGCATGGGGCTGACTGAGTTTTAGGTTCTAAGGAAAGCCTGGTGGTTCAAACCCACTAGTTGGTCTATGACAAGAAAATGAAGCAGTCAGCTTCCATAAAGATTTACAGCCCTGGAAGCCTACTCTATTCTGGTTGCTGTGGAAGTGGATTGGTGTTGTTTAGGAGAGGGGGAGCCAGGAGTTCCTGGATGCTATAAATGATTTTGGGGGGGGAGGGCATCATTGCCCTCTGGTGGTTGTGGGAGCTACCCAGAGCTGCTCCTGAGAGCCGCCGTTGGATTTGAACTGCCAAGCCCATGGGCCGCAGTCCTGCACTCAAACACTTATGCCACCGGGGCTCAGCCCTTAAAAATGATTTTTATGCTGAGCTGCTAAGTAAAAGGTTAGAAGTTCTACTCCACCCAAAGCAGCTCAGAGCAAGGCCTGGAGAACCACTTATGAAAAAGTCATGCAATCTGAAGAGCACAGTGCTATGTGATGTACATAGGGTCGTGGTGACCTGGTTGAGGTGGGGGCCAGGCATGCACAAATTCCCAGGTGCATCTGCTGGGTCAGAGGACCACACTTTGAAAGAATACACTCCCCCCAACCCCCCCCCCCCCCCCCCCCCCCCCCCCGTCCACATACACACACACACTCTAAGGCTTCCATTATCCTTTCTTCATGGGCCAGCTGTGTACTTTGTGCTGAGGGCAAAACATTGTATAAAACACGGTCTTTGTCCCATGGACATTCACAGCCTGGAAGTGGGAGGAAATGCCTCCATATCTATAGAAGGTGCCACTCAAGAGTCTTGTATGGTGAAGAACATGATTGTTTCTGGAGCTGGAACTCTGGGAAAACCACATGAAAGAAGAAGTTCGGAATGAATGGATACAGTGAGAGGGTTGGGATACACATGGAAAGGCATTCACCATTGTCATAGCCCCCAATTCTTACATTTCTGGGGACCCCCCCCCCCTCACAGTCTTTCTTCCATGTGTCCCATAGGCCTTGCCTTCCTTCCTGCCAATGCTGGTGGCGCAGCTCTAGTGAAGGGCCTGGTCTTTGCAGTCTGTTTGGCTGTCTGGAGCCCTGCCTGCTCTGTGTCTCGGGCATGGGCTGTATCTGCGCAGGAGGATGGAATGCTCCACAGAGGCATTTGAATGGAATGTGGGATTGGGCAAATGTGGGCTGCTGCCTCCATCCTCCTACTCATGCCTGCCACTCTGGTCCTCAAGCTGCCTCCACTACCACCCCCACCATTAGCCTCTCGACTTCTGTTGACCCCTCAGCAGATAGGGTCATTCCTAGGCCCCTGCATTTTGATTACACAGAAGCAGCCACGAGAGCTCAAGCTTTCAGCAGCTTCATCTCACCAGAACACCGATTCTAGATTCCAGAGATTAGGAAAGGGGCCCATGAGACCAGTAAAGGGGGTTTCCAAACCAAGCACAAAGCGAAGCTTTTAGGCTTCGCTCCATAAGAAAAGCTCCTGCTTGTTCACCCAGCCTATTATAGCACAAGGTAGTTGTCCAGCTACATGTGATTGTGTTTCTAGTCTGCATTACCTAAGAAGAGCCGTGCTATGGAGAGGATAAAGATACTAAGGGAAGATGTGTGAGCTGTTGTGAGAAATGAAAGCTATATTCAAGGAGAAAGCTAAGAGGAGGGAGGGGACTAGCAGCACCTACTGCCTACCTACAGTTATAGAGAATAATGATGATCAACTAATAGTCTTAATGAAGGTTCATGGTTGAAGCCCTCGATTTTCTTTAGCCAAGGAGCTCAGGTTGGCACTGGGTTAGGCATTGGGATGTGAAGTGCAATGTTGTGGCAGTCCAAACCCACCAGCCACTAGAAGGGAGAAAGAACTAAACTATGAACAAAGTCTTGATCTTCGCGACTCCTTTCCTTGCCTTGCCCCCCAAAGCTTCTGCAAGACATGAAGAGTCTGCTTGTAAAATCTGTCTTGACTCTCCGAGGAGCCTGATCAGGCCTGGGAGCATTGCAGCTATGCATCGGGCTACAATTCACAAGGTCAGTAGTTCAAAACCACCAACTGCTCCAACAGAGAAAGATGGGGCTTTCTACTCCCATCAAGTCTCAGAAGCAAACAGGGGCAGTTCTGCCTGGCCCTCTATGGTCGCTGTGAGTTGCCATGGACTTCATGGCAATGAGTTTGGTTTGGTTTTTTATATGAGGGAGCTTCAAAGAGTTAGCCAAAAAATGCCATGATCTTTTAGTTCCATTTTTTCCACCCACCAACATTTGAAGCCCCTCTTATATAACACTCCATAGGTGGTTGGAGTTTTTGTTTGTTTGTTTGTTTGTTTTGGGGTTTTTTCCATCTCGTGTTCTCTGGACATGTCAGGAGAGATGAGTCTGTGGAAAAGCACAATATGTTTGGTAAAGTCGAGGGACCGCAGCAAAGAGGAAGACCCTCACCAAGATGGATTGACACAGTGGCTCCATCATAAAATCGCGAGGGCAGTGCAGGGCCTGGTCAGTGCAGTTTCCTTCTGTGGCACATATGAGTCAGAAGTGACTGACAGCACGTAACAGCAGCAACAACAACAAGCCGCCACCACCAACAAAGAAAACCAAACTCACTGCCATCACTCATAGCACAGATCAATCTGCCCTTGGTGGGTTTCCACGACTCCAACCCTCTATGAGAGCACCGGACCTCACCTTTACCCCTCAGAGAGGCTGGTGATGTCAACGCACTGACTTTATCCTTAGCAGTCTAATGTGTAACAGCAGCAACACCTGTTACTTACTCCTGTGGAATGAAGCTCTTCTTTCTCCCCACTGATGCGTCTCTAGCCACTGGGAGTTGGCATAACTCCTGTGCTCACTCAACCCCCTCCCCCTTGAATGGCAGCAGGGCCACATTGCTGTTTCATGTGCTTGGATCCCATGTTGCAACCTTCCATTTTATCTCCCAACATTTTTCAGCCATAGAGATCAGGTAGTCTAGGTCTAGTTTTCAGCACCTTGTATTACTACATGAATCAAGTGAGAGAAAGTTTAAGTATTGTATTTCCCTTTGTAATTTGAAGCTGTAAATCTCCATATAAAGGAAACCCGTTGAGTCATTCATTAGTCATAACTTGAGTATTTGTGAAGTATGTAGGGTGACCATGAAAGGAATAGCCAGGCATAAAACAACAACAGCAGCCTTGCAAACAGCAAGGCAGCCTCTTGCCAGATACGAGTCGATCTCCAGTTCCACTGTCTGGGCTTTAGGGGTGGCCCTGTAGGGTGCCATGCAGCCAGCTGAGCTACAGAACTCGACTGACTTGGGTTTGAACCCCGGTTCAATCTCTGACCACCCATGGAACCCTGACTGTGTTTCTCTAAGTATTTCCCCATTGCAAAAATTCAGTCAACTCCAGAGGACTCATGTGGAGTCAAACCTCAGACTTGTGGCATATTTAAAATCATGCTCTATCCATCATCGTCCTATCCGTGAATGGTATGACAGGAAGCTGGAGGAACGCTCCCAACTCTCGTTCAGCGAGTGTATGCTTCTGGGAGTTGGGTGGGTGACTCTCCGAGTCAGGGTCAGTCGATTCTGCTGGCTCTCTCACGCTTCTGGGTCCGTCGATCACACAGACCAGCGACTGGATGGTCTCGGGTGGCCTGATGTACCTTGTACCCACTGTTGCCAAGCCGACAGCCAGGGAGGGCTACAGCAGTGACCGCCACACAAACTCATATGGGCCTCTTCCGACAACTGTGGTTGCACAGTTCTCCCCGGCGGCAGGAGCGGACAGTCCCGGTGACTTGAAGTACAGCCTTTTCAAGACTCCGCTTTCATCATCTGCCCGAAAGTCATACTGGCCGAAGCCAATCAGAAGGCGAGCCTAGAGGCCGTGAGGGAAGAGGTTTCCTTCATTCCTGTTTGCAGTCTGCCACAATCATCATCGTCACCATTATCCTGACAATCAATCTTGGTTGAGCGTTCGCTAGGTGTTGATTGTTGTACATCAGTCAAAGCTGTGGTTCTTAGCACAGCCTTATAAAGCAGGTCGTGTTGTAGCCTCATTTTGAAGAAAGGTAAACTCGGCACAGACTTGAAAAGCAACGTGTCTGGGGTGATACATGTGGGAAGCAGAGGAGCTAGAGGAGCAGCTGGTGGTTTTGAACTGCTGACCTATCCGCAGCGTAACCACTACATCACCCGGGCTTCTGCCTCCTTTTCTACAGGTGGGATGTCTCAATTTCTTCTTTTTATAAGCGAATGCTCCAGAAAGAGATGACAAGTTATTTTTTTTACTTGTTCTTTGTCAGTGCTATCTCTGCCATCACTTCCTTCACAATTCCGCATTTTTTCAATAAGCACCCTGAACTAGTTCATCCATGGACTGTGTACATCTGTTCATAACATGGATGTGCTCACAGCACGTGTTGACTTATCCTTATGGTTCTCCATCTGGTTCTTTGTCGTACGGGGATTAACAATGACAAGGGCAATTCACAGCTTCAGATTCCCCAGACAGTAGTGGATGATGAACTAGCATCCATAAGCAAATAAATTTTCCTTCTGTGTTTATTAGTAGTTTCTTGGAGATGGGAAGCAACACTCTTTAAGAGCAGAGAACTCCAACTTTTCTTACTACAGTCCCAGCAAGTAGCACATGGACAAGGACCCATAGGACAGACAGGCTCTCAGGACATGTTCGATGTTTCTCTCTGCTTACCGATCCTACCAAGGCAAGTGTCACAAACACATATGCACATAATGACCCAATATTAGCCAGAGGGGACACATGGAGACTTGTCACAATTGGCACCAATTGGTGAACGCATCATACTTTATATAATTTGACACCCATGGGAATGCTGATTGGTGTCAGGTGGCTCCTGGTATAGCTTCCCTGGTTGTAAGACACTGTTCACCCAGTGACGCAGGGGCACCGGTTGAATCTGGCCTGTCATGTGATCCATGTATTTCTCTCACAATGCCTCGATTTCCGACTCATAACGCTCCTATACAGTGTTTCCCAGACTGTACATCTCTGTGCGTAGACGGCCTCTTGCTCCTAAGGAGCGGCTGAGGGCTTTGCACCGTCACCTTGTGGTTAGCCACCCCATGAATCACCCATCACGCCTCCAGTGCACCTCCATCAAGTGCCAGTGCAGATTTAGAATGCTTTTCAGCTGGCATACAGAGCACTAGATATTTCAAGGCAAGCCCATACGTCTGAATCTCTCAAGACCTCTTGGTCTCAATGGGAATTAGGGAAGCATTATAAATGCATTAATCCTGTAGTCAATTCTGTGCCTAGGATTTTGTAAGGGAACAGTTCACTGACCAGGAAAAGCGCTGCATTTAAAATTCAGCGTTAGTGCACCAGGAAGGAGCTTGACTGCTTTGTGCCTGGCATGTCATTATTACCCATTCGACATGAGGACCTTTCCAAAATGAATGTTAGGAAATGTCAAGACTTTCCTTATTTTCAGTAAAACTATAGGAGGTATTCAGGGGAGGGAAGGGGACAAAAAAAATCCTGGAACCTTTTATTTGACTTGTGCCATGTTATGATCATGTACCTTTTAAATAAGGGGAAATAGTATCTTTAAAGTTAATGGCTAGCCACGAGTTTAGTTAATGAACAATTACACCGCACTGTTGATCCGTGTTTTGTGTAAATACATCTTAGCATTTGAGTTGAGAGGGGCTTTGAGAAGGACAGTTCATTGTAGGAAAGTAGTTCTATGCATGAGTTGAAGCATACTTGTTGCATTGTCTCTGCAAATTCTATTTTTTTACAATATTAAAATGTATGTTGACAAAAATGGGTGGATTGGGCTGAGCCCCGGCAGTGTAGTGGCTGTGCGCAGGACTGCGGCCCACTGGGATGAAGGTTCAATTCCAGCAGTGGCTCCACAGGAGCAAAGGCTGGGCCTCCTACTCCCACCACCAGAGGGCAGTAATGTCCCCCCAAAAAAACAAACAAAGAAAAACAAAAAAATGGGTGGATTTTCAAATAAAATGCAGCTTACACACACACACACACACACACACAAATACAAGTGTGTGGTATCAGCAGATGAAGACTGACTATACATCTGTTCAGGTTTGTGGAGTTTGCATGTCTGGTGGGTCCTGGTGCATTTTAGGATCTCATAAGAACCTTTCTTGGTTCATCGGAGATGGTCCTCAGTGCCCGTCTGCCTGGTGAGATTTCGCAGATGCAGCATCATCGGGGCCTACAGAGTTTGGGAAACTGTTCTTATCCCTAGCTACTCCTTGATGGCCACCAGAGAAATGGCCTCTATTCTCACCCTCTAGTAAGGTCTCTGCTTCTATCTCCCACCGTTACTAAATTAGAAGATCAAGGCATGGTACCATAATCTGTATATAAGCACTTAAGAACTATTTTTATTATTTTTTTTATTGTTGAACAAATAACAATTTAACTGTAAAGTTACCAGATTTTAAGCGGGACACCATTGATCGGGGGGAGGAGGAGTCCTTGATTAAAAATCTGGTCTATATGGAGCAACAAAAATTTTCATAGAGCACAAAAATAGTGTTGTAACATTTATTTTAATTTTAAAACACCGCAGGACACCGACAAATTGTTAGAAGCGGGACATCTGGTCACCTTACCTCCGTGACATTTTGGCAACTGCACGATTGAATAGACTTTTGTGCCGCCATCAGAAAGCGAGAGTAAGGTTAGGTTAGGTTGCTTGTAGACTACCCAGGGGTCTCTCATTTTCCAAAATGTCTGGCAAAACCCCAACCCTGTCTGCAATCATGTCAAGCCTCATAATGGTCAGGTCTTACTTTCCAAATTAGGGTAGGAGACTGCAGCATCAAGAGTGTACTTCCTCACACACGTGCCGCTGATTTTTGAACATGCTCCTTGCAGGAAGGGCGTGCCGCACACGGCATTGGACTAGTTAGGAGTCTATCCTAACAGGTCCTCTGGAGGGAACTCGTGAATTCTGGTGGGAAAAGGAAAAGCTATGTGGATCGTGAGAGAGACAGGGACAATGAGTGGACGGGATTTGTCCGTTCCCTGGGTGTGGATGACCAAGGAGGAGGAGGAAGAGCTAAAGAGAATGCAAAGACTTTGATCCCAGCTGATGGACCGCAGGTTGACAGCCACAAAAGAAAAGGCAAGGGGAAAAAAGTACAGAACCAAAGGGAAAGGGACACAGCAGTCCTTTTGAGATATGAAAATAATAACCATCAAGGGGGCCATGAGGATTGTGGGGGAGAGGGTAAAAAGAGGAGCTGATACCTAGGGCTTAACAGAAAGGGTCTAGCACAGAACGATGGCAATATATGTATACATCTGTGTGATACCGTTGATGTATGGATTGTAACAAGAGTTGTGAGCGCCCACCATAAAATGATCTCTAAAATAAATAAATAAAATAAAACAAAACAGGTTTGTTTTTTTAAACAAAACAGAGCTCTCCTTCTATGTAACCTTTCATCCTCACTTCACTTTGAGCACGGAGAAAAAAGTCATGAATGTCAGGCTGGAGTGTCCCCGAGAGGCAGCCAGGAGATGGTCAGTCTGTCCGGAGACTCCAGATGGAGAAAACAGAAAGGTCTGTCCTTGTCCCCCGACAGAGGAGCTCTGCTCGCTCGGGAGGAGAAGAAATTTGAGCTGAGCATACTTGGGGCTGGTACAACTTGTAAGTGCTCTGTTTGAAAGCAACATGGTTTGAATGGCCTATTTCATAACTACACATAGCTTTCCCACATAAATCGTGTCTGTAGAATGTTCAGGTTAATGCATGAGCCGAGTAGTCAAGAGCATTTGTGCTAGAGAGACTGACTGGGGGTTCTTTCTTAATAAGTCATCTTGGCATTTTGTCAACAGCTTAATTTGCTTTTCTAAGAAACTAGATGAATACTTCCTGTATCTTTGTGCTATTCACAGATCTACCATGCAGTGAGAAGAGAAGAAACACAAGATACTGTTGGATCTTTCCTCCATCTCTTGGGAAAGCTCCCAGCCTCTGAGACGGCCCATGGAAGGATTAACTCTGGTCCACGCTTAAAGCAATGTGTCCCAGGCCCCTCGTGTGAGTTCCGTGCCACCCTCCAAAGGACCTCCATATCTCAGTACATCACTGGATCCCTCCTAGAAGCCACCACCTCTTTAGGAGCAAGAAGCAGCCTGCTCAGCACTTTTGGAGGGTCCACTGGACGAATCATGCTGAAAGGTAATGTCTGAAATTTCACTTTTAACCTTTCACCTTTGAGGGGTAGAATGGAATATGGATGTATGTACCTCCTGATGGAAAATTGGGTTCACTTACCAGCAAACTTCAATAAATGTTGTTGTTTATGGAAGAGGGAAGTTGAACCCGGAACAAAATCCTCTAAAGTAGAAACATGACAAGTGTGAAGCATTAAAATGGTGCGATTTCATTTGAGAAAGCAGTAAAGAGTTAAGATACCATTTTCAATAAAAAAAAAAACCTTTTTAATGAAGGAAGGCCATTCCTTCTAGTGGTAATCCATGAGAGGAGTCCTATTGCTGTGATCAGATTGCTTATAAACAAATATAATCTCGTGACCACAGTGAACATCAGCAGTGATTGAAACCAGAGTGGACTTACAGTTCTTCTTCATCCCCCCAAAGTCCAGAATCAATAGGTTCAGCATATTGACCAGAAAATCCAAAGTCGATCTTAGAAGGACGAGATAGCCATGTAGTTTGTGAGTAGAGAAAGCCAGTGGAAAAAACTTCCCACGAGTCACAGACAGGCAGGTCAGCAATGGCAATGTACCAGAGAACCTTGGAGACTTATTCCCTGACAGCTGTCACAACCTGCTTGGCAGCCTTCCCTGGCAGGAAGCTGCCAGCCAGACGGGGACCACGCAGAGCAGCATTTCACCGCCCAGAGGCTGCCAAGAGTCTGCTCTGACATCCGGTCATCTCTTTCAGGCAGAGGAGCTCATGGCCCTCCACAGGGAGCCCTGAGATCTGGGGCTCATAAGCCAGAGAACTTCCTCCCCAAGGCCTGAGATGAAACCACCTCCTTTGTGTGCCATGGGGATTGATTTCTGGAGTCCCCTTCCCTCCTTGATTGTAAAGGGTGACTGGAGAAAATCAAAGTGTAGCTGCATTCATCCAGAAGAATCATGGAAAGAACATGGGTTTTACTCCTAGCCAGTGCACCCCACCCACAGCTATCACCCATCTGTCTGCGGCAGATGACGTATTTCCAGGATGCTGAACAAGGAGCCCTGGGGGCAGAGAGGGTTACACGTCGAGATGCTAGCCTCAAGGTTGCCAGTTCAGACACACCAACCGCTCAGAGGGAGAAAGTTGAGGTTTTCTGCTCCCTTAAAGATTTACAGTCTCAAAAATACCCAGGAGCAATTCTATGCTATCCTCTCGGGTGGCTGTCAGATGGAAAGGACTTGCTGGCACTGAGTTTATGGTGCTGAATAGGTGTCAGTGAAGGTCCAGGACTCAACAGTGTAGAAAGATGGGCTTGGTAATCAGCCATTGACAACCTCATGGGTCGCAGGTCTCATTCGAGGCCACCGCTAAACTGGGTACTTTTTTAATACTCTGTCCAGGATGGACGTGAGTCAGGGACTGCCCATGGACAGCTACCAAAGCAACAATCCCGAGAACAAACCTGGTTTCACATGCTTTCTGTTCACTCAACGTATGGTATGTTAGGTCCTACTATGTGATGCTGTAGGCTGATCATTGGACGCCTACCTAGGAAATGAACAGTTCAAACGCCCCAGTTGTTCCATGGAAGACAGATGAGGTTGTCTGTTCCCAGCAGGATTTCTAATCTAGAAAACCCTATTAATCGTTCTACTCTGTCCTACAGCGTTTCAACGAGTTGGTATCCATTGAACAGCAGTGCATTTTCAGTGCGTGAGCGTGTGCTATGGGGAGTGGACAAAATCAGCAGGACTCCTGGCTTCTCAGAGATGATGGTCTTGAGGTGGCAAGGACTCTTCCTTCTAGGGGTGACCTTCTTCACTGTGATGTGGCCCCGCATAAATGCCGAGGCACCCTCTTTGTTTGACCCTGGAATTGGCACGACCTCAGTGCTTCATCTTGTGAGAGCAAGATGCCAAGACCTCATCTTGTGAATTAATCAACCTGTGTTTACCAGGTACCTACTCTGCCCACTAGTGTTGAGGTGTTCTGGGAGATCCTATGGAAGCTTAAACCCATTCACTTGTTTCTAAAGTGATCTTCATGAAGAAGTCAGTTGTAGGCACGAAATGAAAGAATACTATGAGGCTATGGAGATGTAACTGCCAAGTAATGGGGCAGTGACTCGGGGGCTTGCTCTCTTGAAACCTTATTTCCAACTTTGGAGTCCCTTCCCATGGAGTTTTTAAGTTCTGTGTGCGTCACAGGGAAGTCACAAAATGTGTCAGTAGAAGAAAATGCACTTGAAAACCAGATGGGCCTCCAAGGTCCCTGAGTGCTCAGGACCTCATAAACCATTTGGGTCTTGAGCTCAAATGGCCATGTCCTCTGCCAGAGAGCCTGAAGGGCATGCCAGCTACTGTGATTGGATGGTTTGAGATCATGTGTATCCCAGAAGATAGTGTCGGGTTGCCGCCTTCAGTTGTGCAGTGCCAATGAAAGTCTATGGGGAGTGTAGAGAATACATTCAGGCCCCAGCTTATAAATGAATTTTTCTCCAGAGGTTCATGTCTCAGGAGTTGTATGAAACTTGCAAATGGTGACAATGAAATATTAAGAAGTTAATATTTCCCAGAGCTGAATTATGAGAAGTTGTGATTCTTGTCCTCAAAAACATCTTTAATTCATAATACAGTTAAAATCTGTATACTTTCCATGGACTAAAGAAAAACAAAACAAATGATTACTATTGGATACTGAGAATCAACCCAAAGAGCAATACAAGGGAGTACGAAAGACATTTCTTTAAAAATGTCTTATAATTAAGGATGGAAATAATTCTAATTAAATCTGAGCATAGAATTAAATTCAGATTTTTATGGAGACTTCAAAAAGAACTTTTTACCAACATGGACGTTTTAGATGTTGACAACTCTGTGATTAATTTCATGTCAAAACTCAAAGAATGAGAAAAACTTTTTCTTTTTCTTTTTTTCTTCTTCTTGAATGAGAGACTGAAAAATGGTAAGGAAAGGGAGAAGAAGAAGGCAGTAGTGTCCCATCTTCCCTTTTTGCCTCTTAAAAAAGAGAATGGCCTATTCCTTGGGAGAGATGATGTTGGAAGTAGATTGAATGAAATTGGGAATAGACCAAAAGGAAAAGGGACTTCTTTTGTAGGCCTTGGATCTCAGGGTTATTAAGATATAATAAAGAACTGAAAGTGTGGGAAAGAGAAAAGACATCTAACAGTTTTTCACCTGGCCTTCAATGGACCCAAACCCACTGTCTTCTGGAAATGGCTCTGGTAACAAGATCGGCTTGAAACTGCCTGCCTGCAGTGGATGAGAATTAAAACCCAAATTAAACCCAACTGCCAGATAGCCAATTCCGACGCATAAGACAAAGTTGGCATGCCCCTTTAAGACAAGGTTGGCATGCCCCTGTGGGTTTCTGAGACTGAAACTCTTCACAAAGGAGCTCTGGGGCATAGTGGTGGAGCAGCTGGTGGTTTTGAACTGTTAATCTTACAGTTAGCAGCCCAACCCATTACTCCTACACCATCAGGGCTCCTAAATGAGAATAGGAAGAGAAAATGACCAACCCAGTGTTCATCTTCACAGGCCATTCACAAGTTAAGAATTAGTAACTCCAGGCTTAACTATCTCCATGAACTGCCATTCTCCCTACTGCTTAAGTAGCTTCAGAGGAAGACCGACAACCAGCACACAGAATTCCTTGTTTTCTGCCTCCCAAACTGCACAGTGTGGTCCGTTTACCCAGTTGACAACCAATGGGAAACTTTGTTTGATCTGAGCCAATCATCGGCAAAGGCACATGTGTGCTGTCTGAGAATGGAAATGCTGAGAGTCCAACACAACCCAGCCAAGGACATTCTTTCTATTTCTCGTTTTTAATTGTAGTTTGGAGGAAAACTTGCAGAACAGATTCATTTTCCATCCAACAATATTTTTGTCCTTTGCACCCTTTCCCCTTCCTCTCGGGTGCCCCAGTAGTGTTCATCTTTCTTTTCCAGTCTTTCTAGCCTCAGAGCTTGTTTTAGGGCAAATGCTGCCTTTTGGGTTTCTCTCTAAGAGCTGAGTGAAGAGTACATTTCTCCTGATTACACTTGAGATCTTTTTACCTCCTTCTTCCTGGCCCCTTTTCTCTTTCTCATCAACCTTGCTAAGGCACTCAGAATGCTCAGAATGGACTCCTTACAGCAGTCAAAAGAAGCACAGACTTTAATAGTCAGGAATTTCCTAACTCCATCAGCAGCTTCTCTCTCTCTCTCTCTCTCTCTCTCTCTCTCTCTCTCTCTCTCTCCCCTCTGTGTTATTTTCATTTTTTTCCATGTTTTGTGAGAATTACAAAAGCATGGTAAAATAATAAGTGAGAGAAAAAACTGAGATGACTAAGAGTCATATAAAACACCGAGGTCAAAAGTTATGCAAATAGTGATAAGAAGATTTTTCAAATAACTCAGCTGGGTGTTTTCATATGCACTTATTGTACATTTTAACAACTTATAATGACAAACTGAGAAGCGGTAAACTCATTCTTCCTTCTTAAATGATTGCTAAGTAATGCCTGTAAATAAAAGGATTAAATAGATCCGTATAACCAAGACAAGACCGAGTTACCCGTATCTGAACATGTGGCAGGGAAGGAAACTTGACTATTCATTTTGAACCAGGTTGAGCATGTTGTGTACATAAAATAGCTACATTAAAGTGATACGTCATCTCTAGACTGTTAATGGAATCCCAACATGGAGGCAAGCAGTGCCTCACAGGTTTAAATGAAATTAGGGAAAATTATGTTTCTGATAAAAGAGTCTACTGCATTTTCCACTTCTTTTCTTTTGCTGCAATATGTATATTTGTATTGTTTTCCGAAACTAGCAGCTTTGAGTATAGAACAAGACATTGTAATAGGATTATAAACACATTTTGATGGGGTGACCACGCCCCATAACGAGGTGCGTTTATAAAAGCTGTCTTACCTGACTTCCTCATAATCAAAACAGTTGCTCGTTGCCTGCCTTCCAGGCAGGGGAAAGGCATGTGCATAGTTTTAATCCCACGACACGGGTTTATTTAAATAAATTCCTGATTTATCATTTTCATGGCCTTGGGGTTCTTTTGTTAATATTTAAAAGCTGGCTGTATTTTCATTTGAGGTAGGTTTCTGTACCAGTCAATCAACTCCCCAAGATTCAGGAGGGGCCTACCAGGTTCTAGGGCTGTGTCATCTCTGGGCAGAAGACAAATGATTACATCTGGGAGGTTTCAACTTGTGAAAACAACCTTTCTCCCCACAGAGAAAATGCAATGGCAGTCACTTATCACTTCCAGAGCATTCAGACTGTGCAGGACTCGGTGAGTGGTAGGGTCTAGTTGATTGCACCAAAAGATGTGGTAGTCGCAAGTGACACAGGTGGTCAGATGCCATACAGGAGTGTGGCTCCATCACCAAGTGTGCCCGGGAACTGTCCCCTCATGCTCAGGTATAATTTAGGGTTACCTCTACACCAGCAGTTCTCAGCCTGTGGGTTGAGACCCTTTTGGGGTCAAATGACCCTTTACACAGGGGTCACATATGGTATTTCTGACAGTCTTAGGAACCAAGACAGTTTGCACCCATGTAGAGATGCTGCCCTGGTGAGAAAGATGCTGTCTCAACCTTCTCCCTGACATTGACTTTGTACACATCCTGTCACAAATTGTAGTTTACGGTTGTTATCTTAAGACTGTTCCCCATGCTACACCATGCTTCAAGACAAAATGTCATTTACTTGTAATTAGAAATAAATATTTCATCATATATAATTGCATACCGGTTTTGTGATTAGTCACAATGCTTTCATTAGGTTCAATTTGTAACAATGGAAACACATCCTGCCTATCAGATATTTACATGATAATTCCTAACAGGAGCAAAATGACAATTATGAAGTAGCAGTGAAAATAATGTTATGGTTGGGGGTCACCACAACCTGAGGAACTGTATAAAGAGTTGAGGCATTAGGACGGTTGAGAACCACTGCTGTACGCTCAGAAGTGACTCCATGAATGGCCAGCGAAGGTGACTCCAAATGCAGGAATGAACTCCAAGTTCCTGCCCATCACAGGTTTGCCAGGGAGGAGAGAAGTCATCCACCCCCATCCTGACTGGGGACTTGCTGTTCCTTGAGTGAAAGCATTGCTGTCTATTTTGGTTGGGGGCAAGGCTCAACCAGAAGGATGGGGTTCTTTTTGCGTATTTTTGCAAAATGACATCACCATTTTTCCCATCTCTAAAGAGAAAGCTGGGCACAAAGGGACGGTAAGAGTTAGATAGAATTAGAATAATATGTGTTTACAAGATTTTCGCTTCTGCACACCATGGCTCTGGGTACTCTCATGTGCGATTTCATCAAAAACTATTTTGCAGTTTGGTGAGGGAGGTACTGAGGGAGGTATGGGTGAAGAGGAAGCTGAGGCCCAGCAATGTTAAGAAGGTGGGTCATGACAGTCAGAAGCTGGATTCAGGCAGCCTGTGAAGCCCCTCCTTTCATCCATAGAGATATTCCAAGCCCTTTACCTGCATTATTTTATCTGGTCCTTATGACAACCGTATGAGGATGAAGTTGTTAGTACCAGGAATCTCAGAGAACTTCAAGGACTATTGAAGGCCACAAGCTAGTGTGTGCTGCCACTCTAGGTTAATCTGCTCCAAGGCCTGTGGTCATGCAATACAGGATGAATATCTGGCCCTCTCACTGCCTGGATTGCACCTTGCTGCAGTGCATAAACTAACTATCAAAACGTCCGAGTCCTTTAGTAAGAAGAAGCATGAATAGATCTTAACAGTTTAATGGATCTAGTGGGACTTAGAGGGAACTGGATCTTAAGGTGAATGTTAATTTTATCTTTTAAAAAATGTTCTTTCCTGTCTTTCTCTTGTATTTTTAATAGATTTCATCCTCAAACTAATGGGATTTTTGATTTGTGTGCCCCTTCTCTTCCTATGATTACTTAGAGAAATTCAGAAATCTAATCATAGCAGTGATTCCAAAGTACCTCCCCTCCAAAGTTGACTTTAGCACATGATAAAACTAAACTCTTAAATGCTTGAATTTTTTTTTTAAAAAAATGATTGTTAAAGTCCTAAAAACTACACGAAAAGGAAATTGTGTTTCTCCTGAAAAGCTTAACAAACTGACCCACTGCCATCAAAGTGATTAAGATTCCTAGTGGACCTTTGTGGTCCCCAAGGCTATACATTTTTTCAATGACTTTATTGGGGCTCTTACAGCTCTTATAACATTCAATACATCATTTGTATCAAGCATATTTGTACACATGTTGCCATCTTCATTCCCAAAGATTTTCTACTTGAGCTCCTCTTTCCACCTCCTTTTTTTAAAATTAAATATATCATCTTATTGGGGGCTCATACAACTCCCATCATGATCCATACATATATCAATTGTATGCAGGCCTCATTTGCACACCTGTTGCCATCATCACTCTCAAGACATCCTCCCTCCACTTAGGCCCCCAGTAGGCTGTAAATTTATATGAGAGAAGATGTGCTCATCTTTTTTCATGGTTACCTTGAAAGAGGCAGGTTGGTATAATTAGAAAAGGATAGCAAGTAGATGGAAAAATTGTAGAATCAAGAAATACATCTACATTGAGTGCTTACAAGAGGGGCTTAAAAATACTATTTAAAGCAATTACCAGTAGAAAAATAGAACAACCATCAATAGAACAAGTGTGGGAGGGAGAGGAAAAAATGAGCTGATACCAAAGGCTCAAGAAGAAAGAAAATGTTTTCAAAAGGATGAGACCAACATATGTACAAATGTGCTTGACACAGTGGATGGATGGATTGTTATAAGAACTGTAAGAGCCCCAATAAAATGATTTTTTTAAAAAAGAAAGTATATATGCATATAAAACCAAGGAGGGGTAGAGAAAATTCTTTATCTTTCATCAAGATAATTTAGTACAATCTTTTTGACAGTCTATGTACACAGTTTATCTACACAGTAAACGTGTGTATATGTTTACATGTAAAGAGATAACCATCCGGAGGACTGCAGTTGTCTTCGTTAAATAGGGGTGTAGGTATCAATTTCCGCGCATCTAACGTGAAGTCTACGATGAAAACCATTGAAGAGCGGGAGAATTACGAACAGATATTCAACCAGTGAAAACAAGCCCTAGTCTATAGTATGAGGCTTCTACTGTTGCTCCTGTATTCCCTACTTTTGTCATCTCTTTTCTCTGCAGTTTAGAAAAACATAGACTTGTAGGGTTGAGAGCTTTGTCCAGAAATCTGTGATTGGCACAAAATTTAGTGCTCAACTTTAAATTTGTACATTTTTATGATGATAAATTACTCATTATAATAAAATTAAATGAGCTTTTCAGTCCAGGAAACTCATCCTTTGAGTGTTTCTAAGTTGTTTATTGTTTTAAAGGACTAAGACTCATTTGAATGAGCTATGAAAATTCTTGTCCATGGGAACATTCGTAGAGCATAATAGAACATAATCTGTTTATAATAACAGTTGGTTCAGTAGCAAATGCTTAAGGGGGGCAGGGAAGAAGACTTCAAGATAGTCTGAGTCATTATTATAACTTCTTTTGCAACTGAATCTCAAAACGAAGAAATCACAAAGAAATTAGCAGTACAGCTTTTCTCTAAAGGACTTTGTTTGTTTTATATGTTAGTTTCTTGAGGAACTGAATCTGATGGAAGATGTTTTATCATTTTCGGGAATATCTACTAATATTTGGACAATTTAAAATGCATACATGATGGCATCATGATTACAAGTTATAACCATTAACTATAAGGTGACAAGGTCAGCAGTTTGAAACCACCAGCCACTCCTCTAGAGAAAGATGGAACTGTCTACTCAGGTGAAGGTGACAGTCTTATAAAACTCAGAGAGCAGTTGTGCCCTGTCCTTTCGGGTCACAATGAGTTAGCATCCACTCGTTGGCATTGAGTGAGTATTTTGAATCTTCTGGATCATCTTTCATTATGATGGCAAAATTTTCAATTGTATATTTTCTAATATGAATGCCACACATGATTCGTGAAAGCCTGAGCAGACTTAGGCTTCAACCCCTGTGAGGTGCTTCTCCTAAATTTTAAATTTACCGTAAATATCTTTGGTGGGGCATGGGGTGTAGTTTACCCCATTTATGCCCTGAGTCACAGTTTTACATTCATCAACAGGAATCCATTCCAAACTGGAATGGTCTGGATCATCTGAGAGCCTAGAAGACAGAACTGAGACTCCAAACGTTGTTTGCCACTCACACTTCACAAACACTGGCCTTATCGCAGGCCGAGACCCCACGCCTTCAACCAAGGTTGGCCAGCTACTAAAGAGCAGACCTCAGGCTGTCTGAGCCCCAAACCCAAGCTCCTAGCCACCCGCAAGCATGCTAGTCTCCATTCTTGTTCTAATTCCAAAGTCCGTGTACTAGCTTTCCTCTCACTGCCCTCACGTCCATGCTGACTCCCAGTGACCTTACAGGCCGGGGTAGGACTGTCCCCTGTGCCTCCAGACTGTAAGTCTTTCCAAGAGCAGAAAGCTTCATCTCTGTCCCACAGAGTGGCTGGTGGTTTTGAAGTCCTGACCTTGCGGTTAGCTGTTTTACTGGTAACCCACTACACCATGGGGATCCTGTTGACTTATACAATGTCCTTTATATGAATGTATGTGTATATATGTATACATATGGACTCTATGTTAGCATGTTTGAGGGGCCTTCAAAAAATCCATGTGAAAATGGATGTAAAAGACTATGGAACTTTTCCACAAACTTTTTGAAGCCCCCTCTGGTGTGTGTGTGTGTGTGTGTGTGTGTGTGGTGTTTTGGGTATATATACACACACATAATAGGCATAGGTCCCTGGGGCCGTGATGTTTGAACTGAGGCCTGATGTGGAGTAGAGATTAGCAATGGGAAAAGGACTGAAAGCATGTTCTGGGCAGGACTCATATGTTCAAAGGCCTGGTGGCTGCAAGGAGTGTGCTGTGGTAAGCTGGAGGTAGTGACTATAGAGATCAGAAAGCTGGTAGGCACATCGTATGAGGGAAGTCTGGGAAGGTGTAGACAACAAGTGCCAAAGAAGAAACGAGTGCTTGCTAAGTGCCAGGCACAACGGGAAGTCTTGTTTTCATACATGCTATGTAAAACAAGTCGGAGAACGGGGAGGCGGCCTGCTCCAGTACAGATGCACGAAGCCCCAGAAACACCAGCGAAGGAGGACTGTTCCAGACCCCACGGCAGTGGGTTGGGATTCTGTAACTTAAGCCTCACATTTTTACATTGGAGGAAACTGAGGCACTGAGAAGTAAGACATTGTCAGGTCTTACTGGCTGGCTCTGGGTACATACTTTTTATCCCTTAAAACCACGTGAAGCCCCCAAAAGATTTGCAGCAGGAACATGACCATGAAGATCCCTCGTCGTTCCCGTCCAAATACACTCCAAGCACTCGTACCTGCACTGCGTCCTCAGACCAAACGAAACAATCATGCCATTCGAAACGGTCATGGAAATTGCATCTCAAAATAAAAGATGATTCTGAAATACAAACCCAGATGGTGGGATTAAGTGAGAGGCTCCGTTTCAGTTTTGAGGGCGTGGGAAAAGGAGGAAGTGGCCTAGTAACCCAGCTTCCTGTAATTCCTGGGAACTGTAGTCCAAGAAGTGGGACAGAAAGAGACCGTGGTGTCAGCTAGAGATGAGGCTTACAGACCTTCCCCGTCGACAGCCCCGAGCAAACAAACCAATGAGCAGATTTCGACTCTTGGCGACCTTGTGGATGGGCCAAAGAAGAACTGTGATCCATGGGACTCTAAGCACAAACAGCAGGTCATTCCCCACTCCACCCACCCCCACCCCCCACTAACAGCAGGTGATGGAAGTCTGCCAGGAGGCATTCTCTGCAAAAAAAAAAAAAAAAGAATTGGGGGGTGGAGAGAGGGAAAGGGGGGCAGTTAGCAAGAGATAAAAATGCCTGAGTAGGAATAAGTGCTGTGTCTCAGGGAACAATGAGGATGTTTTTTCTCAGGGATGAGTTCCAGACTAACTAGAGTGAGAAATAAGGTTTATTTGGTAGGACCTGGACATGATTTGGAATGAAAGCCGATTTTGTTAGCGCAACAGAGAACCACTGGCAGCCATGTTTAGGGAAGGTCAGACCAACTGGTGGGTGTTGGACCTGAGAGGCTGGAGGCAGAGACCCTTCTAGAGTCACCCTCTACTCCCTTCCAGCAGACGATTCCAACTCCTACCAAGGGTCTCAGAAGCGGTAAATCTTTTAGAGGATAGAGAGCCTCATCATTCTCCCTAAGAGCGGCAGGTGGGTTTGAACCACTGACCTTGTGCTTAGCAGTCCAAAGCCTAAACACAGTGCCACACACTCCTTAGCAAGAAGGCTGACAATTAGAAACCCGAATTATTATTTTCTAGTAGGATTTGCTACACTCAAGAGAATGGGGCAGAATCGGGGTGAGTGGATTTCATTTGCATTGGCATTAAGCAGAAAAAGAACTAGCCTTGAGGTTTTAGCATCAGGAGGAGAAAATGAAATGTAATAAAAGTTGCAGTCTGTCCAGAATGGAGGCAATCTTAGGACATCACAGCACCATTGTGGAAATCTCCAAGCTGGGGCCAAGGGGTTGGTGGTGCTAAACTTCTTCCCCTGAGCCAGGCCCTTGGAGTACAATGGGCTCTCGAGGGGGCTGGGAGAAAGTCTTCCATAAAGCATAGATCTTGCCCAAATGTGGAAAACCTTTAGGGACGTTAAAGCCATTAGGGATCCGTAGCCCTGATTTGAACCAAGCAGAATAAACAAACCCCTGCCCAAATTGGAGCGTGTTGGACGCCTTTCAGAGCTATCCAACTGGAAAGGCTGGGAGCCTCCAGGGTCTGTAAGTGGGTCAATGTCGCACTTCACCCACTGAGCTCGAATCCAAAGGGGCTTTGTCGATATCACCTGAGGTTCTCTATTGAGGTCTCTTCACACACAGCTCAGTGGGCTGCCCACAAGGCATAGCGTTCTAAACCGATAGCGGACGGGCTTCTTTCCCCTGCTACGGGATGTGACGGTGCAAGGGAGAGCTTTTGAAAGCATGTTAGACATTCAGGAACTGAGTTGGAAAAGTTCCAGAGAGCATTCAGATTTTCCATGGACAAGGTCTTGTACATTCCCAACCTTGCTTTCTATTTTCAAAATCCTTTGTCGCATTTTCCAGCTTAAGAGTATAGCTTTCTATGTGCCTAACAGAGCATACCTTTACTGTTGCTCTCCCCAGAATAGACAGGTGGCATATTTTTGAGACTTTTTTAATACCGTGTTTAAAATAAGATGGAGGGTGGGGAATTAGATATGAATGTTCATTCACTGAGTAGCCAATGTAATGTGTGCAGTGACTTGGACTTTATGGTAGTCATGGGCACAGTGAGGACCACAGAGAGAGAGTTTGAAGAGGGGTAGAAGTGGCTACCCGGTATTCACAATCTATTACAATGTGGGCACCAGGCGAGGAGGATATGCTGAAATGCAGCTTCAGGAACACAGGCTTAGCTGCAGGCTGTGTCTCTGAGTGAGACAGCAAGGACTCAGGTCTGACATGAAGGCGGGAGCCTAGAGGGGCCTGTGAGAAATGCAGCTGGAAAGGGCCTGCTGGACAGATGGCCTTCTGGAGCTGTGGGTGGGCCCTGGGTCAAGGCAACCCTCAGGGGGCCCAGTGCTCTGACATAGCAGCTCTTCCTGGCAGAGTTCTCTCCCATCCACGGAAGCCCTTCCTGAGATTTCCAGCTGTGTTAGCCATGGTCATGACCTCACCTCTCCTGAAGGGCTCTGTGGTCCGCAGTCAAGCTCCTATCCCCTTCTTTAGTGCAGTCATGAGAAGTTGGGGTTCTTTGTTGGGGTTGTTGTTTGTTTTATCCCGTTAACACTTGTTCTAAAAGGAAAACAAAGAGAGAGGAAAGAGAGGGTGAGAAGAAGAGGGGGTGGGTGGAAAGGAAAAGATAGATAGGTCCACCCCAACAGGTAATGTTCAGCAAAGCACAAACTCATACTTGCTTATTCAAAAGCCAGTCAGGCCTCATCCGCCTTGCCAGTGGATTCCATTGGTGGGAATTCCACTTCTTTGTCTCTCTTTTGCCTCGGCTCTAACTAGCCTTGAAGAGCCTAAAGCAGCTGGAGAAAAGGCTGTCATGTTCCTTCTAGAACCTTCTGACCTCTCTGTAGAGGGTACAGGTCTTCGTTGCCTTGGGCCCTAGACTTCATTAGTTGCCTGCATAATTCACCTTCTCTCTGCCTGTTCACTGGAGAGCACTTTTTTAGGACTCGGTCAGGCCAGGCACTCTGCTAAGTACTGGAGACCGTAGCACGAGGTTTATAAGCTACGCCAAGTGTAAGAGGTTCAAGCAGCCGTGTTGTGTTCTGAAGACTGCACGAGGAACAGGTCCTGGGTTTCGCGGCCTGAGAACCTGTCTGGGTTGTACACATTGGCTGACTGCTTGTCATTCACTAGTTGCAATGGAGTGGAGTAGCAGCAACTTGTGGCAACTTCATACATACAATGCAGAGCGGGGCCTCCCAGGGCGGGCGTGGCTGTGGTCTTTTGGAAGCAGATCATGTCTAAGAACATGAGTGTCCCAGGACGGAACCTTTTATGCCACCCAGGTGATGTGTTTGGGACCAGGCACTGGGTTAGAAATCTCCCACTCATCTGTCAGTTTTCGAACTCTAGAAATAATAGAATTAAGGCCGAGCCTTTCTACCCCTCAGTACAGATAAATTCGTGAGAACCCATATCTTTATGAAACGATCCCACTGTACTAGAACAACTTTGATGTAGACGTCTGTGTTGAAAATACATTCTTGGGAGGCATCCATGAACCATTTTGGAGGACTCTGACTTGGTTATTCAGACTCTCTGAGCCTCCGTGGAATCCTACTCCTTCCTATAAATCCAAAGCATGCTGATTTGCTGACAGTTTGTTGACCATGGAGCAGTAGACAAACTTAAGCTACTCCTGCCATGTGGAGGAAAACAGTGACAGTTATGATGGTGGTGGTGGGAACGGGTGCCTGAAGCCCCCTAGGATTCCATCAGGACTCTGGGGGCTGCTTTGCCCGAGGCCCCCCTACTAGTGATAAAACTGCATCCAAACCGGGCTTCTCTGTGGTCAGCATGCCTGCATTTCACAGGGCTCTTGTTAAACTGCCTATCAGATTTACGGGGTGCGAGGTGGAGCACAGATTCCCATTTGTCCACGGGGTTCTCAGATGCTGTTCTGCTGCTGCTCCCAGGCCTTCAGAGTGTCCAGGATCTCGATGTCCTCAAAAGCCCGGTCAGGAGGCCTTCCTGAGTTTGTCACCTTTTCTGTCACCCACCTTTCCTGTGGAGAACGAACTCATTTTCTGAGGCCAGGAATATCTATCCCAGTGCCACGTGCAAGCCGTAGATTTTTATGTTCTCCTGGTATATTTGTCCCCTTCCAAGTTGAGCTCACCTGGTTCTCTGGGATGACTTCTTTGAACCCTGGGACATCGATCTAAGCCAATCAAGTTCACAGTTAACTGCCTTCATCTAAACCTCAGGCCAAGCTTTCCAATTTCTGAGAAACACACACAGCACTTGTCATAATCGCGGCTACCGTGTTTTGAATCGGGAACCGCATGCCTTCAACGGTTCTAAGTGCACGACCAACATCAACCCTCTTGCAAGTTAGCAGGTGGTCTCCAGACGAGCAGAATCTCACAGTGTCCCTGACACCTGATGAATTAGAATCGTCATTTTAAATAAAATTGTCCAGTCAAGATCTGGGTTTCAAGCTAACTGTTCAACCTTCAACTTTTTTAAAAAATCATTTTATTGGGTAACTATAGACAAAAGAGGAAGGCAGGGGAGAAAAGTTGAAGTCCACAGGAAAGGAAGGCAACTCTTATCATGATCAATACCTACAATAATTTATGCAGTCCACCTTTGCACATTTGTTACCATCACCACTCTCAAAACACCCCCCCTCCCATTTAGGCCCCGATATCAGCTCCCCAAATTTCCCCTCCTACCCCCATGAACCCTTAATAATTTACAAATTATCATTATTTTGTCATATCGTACATTGTCCAATGTGTCCCTTCACCCACTTCCCTGTTGTCTGTATACCAGGGAGGAGGCTATATGTAGATCCCTGCAATTGGTTCCCCCTTTCTATTCCATAATCCCTCCACCCTCCCAGTATCACCACTCCCACCACTGGTCCTGAAGGGATCATCTGTCCTGAATGCCCCATGTTTCCGGCTCTGATCTGTACCAGTGCACGTCTCCTGGCCTAGCTGGATTTGTAAGATAGAATTGGGATCATGATAGTGGGTGGGAGGAAGCATTTAAGAACTAGAGGAAAGTTGAATATCTCATTGTTGCTACACTTTACCTTGACTGGCTCATCTCCTCCCCGCGCCTCCTCTGTCTCTTCACCTATTTATGGACCTTGGGTCCCCAATCTGTTCTCCCCCTCATTTATAATGATATAGTTTTTAGTTCTTTGATGCCTGATACCTGGTCCCTTTGACACCTTGTGGTCACACACAACCTTCAACTTTTCTCCCCTGCCTTCCTCTTTAGTCTCTTGAATTCATTCAGTCTCAAATTCACTTTGCATATACTTCAAGTTAATCTCCTCTGATAAAAGTATTTGGAGTTTCTCTTTGATGCTTAGAGGATGTAGTCAATGGCCACTGGAAAGAGGAGATTTCTAGTTTGGGATTTTTCCTTGAAGGAGGACAGGAGTGACCACTTAAGTCTCTTTGGTGAAGGGATTGCAGAGTGATGAGTTATGGCCTACCTGGTGTCCAAAAATATAGTCTTGTATTTGTATATGTTATATCTGTAACTATAGACAAAAAGGAAGTAGCCTGAAAAGAAATAAAAGACTTGTGAGTAACTAGCCTTCCACAAAGTGAAGAAGCCACATTTCCTAAGTGGATGAATGTCCCATCTGCCACCTTTGTTCCCCTGCTTATCCTGCTTATCTACAAGTGAGGATGACCACATTCTGCCTTATGTCACCGCCTGCCCAGCGTGCATATGAAAACAAGCAGTCCTTTTACGGGCCTCTGTGCCATGTTTTATGCACTTCTCATGGAAGTGCCCAAACAACTTGATGAAATAGGATGATGGTTCGTTCCCATTGTAAGAGTGAGAATGCAGATGTGGTAGCTTTGTGCCCTTATAAATTTCACGTCTTTAAATACGTGGTAACACTTCTGTCAGGAGAGACAGAGGACTGAGCAGGGGAAAGAGACCTAGTTGCCACAGGCCCCCTGTGGCCCCAAAGTGATTCTTCCTAGCTGCAAACTGATTTTCCCATCTTCTTATACCTGCCCTGGTGTTTCCTCCTGCTGCTGGGTGAGAGTTTCCAGGAAACTGATGAGATCGCCCACTCTGCTCTGAGAGGGTCATTGCAGTTAAACAGTGACTCAAGGGCTATGGTTGAGAAAGGATCTGAACCTGGGCCCAAGTCCATGCCCCTGCGTGCTTTCCCGTTGCGTATCTGAAACCCCAGGCTCCCCTCTCACTACCCCTCTCACAGGGTGCATCTGCAGTGATGGAAGGATCCCAAGGCTCCCAGGCCTGTGCAGTGAGAACTGGCAGCCGAGGTGGTGGATTCCAGGTGCTGGGGAGCCCCACCTCTTGGGTCTCTGCTGCTGGGGCTCACTCGAGAGAGGCCCACAGCTGTTCAGCTCCCAGGTCCGGTGACTGTTTTCTATCAAATCTGAGGGACTGGCCTCAGGAAGGAAATGTGAGGTCCCTCCAATCTGTGCGTTTCCTTCACACATTCCTCTAGCTATTTCTCTCATTGTCCATTGCTGTCCTGGACGTCCATCCCCTCCCAGGGTCACAGGGCCTTTCTAAGCCCCCTAGACTTAAGGGGCAGTTGGTTCAGAGTCTTTTTGATCTTTCACAGCAGACAGCAACCAGACATTCATGCTGGTGCAGACATTTATGAGGGTGGGAGTTAAGTGAGAACAAGAATGGAAAGGAAAGGACCAATTCCCACGACTGCTGGCGGATGAACTCCTGCACACTCAGCATATGATAGCAAGGCATACCACGTGTTTCCAAGACTTTGCACCTGGAAAAAAAAAAAAAACCAAAGGGGCTGAGCCCCAGTGGTGTAGTGGTTGTGCGCAGGACTGCGGCCCACTGGGTTGGAGGTTCAATTCCAGCAGTGGGGCTGGACCTCCTACTCCCATCACCAGAAGGCAGTGATGCCTCCCCCCCATAAAAAACAAAAACAAAACAAAGGTGATGTCATAGAAACCAATTAAAAAGTTAGATCCAGGTTGGATGTTCTTGAGTCTCCACTGTGGGGACGTTCAGGCTAAAAGCCGTAACAGAAGCATCAGGCTTGGATCATTCGCTTATTTGTGGGCGGATGGCTTTTGAGAGAAGCTTTGTAAGAAGCCCACATGGTGATGTGCGAGGGTCATTGGGTTGCTAATCAAGCCCACCTGCCATGCTCAGTCTCTTGCTGTGAGGTGGAATTGACTCCTTAACAGTGGAATGGGTTTGGTTTGGGGGGACTTGGGGAGTAGGGGTGAGAGATGAGCCAAAGATGGAGGCAGGTGGATTAAGACAGTAGGGAATCTGGGGAAACCGCAAGGAAGTCCAGGAGCCTGCTCCATAGCCAGAGAGCTAAGGCAGATCAAAGTCCTAAAACCAAGACTATGAGGTCTTAGGGAGATGAGTATATGGTATTGGGTTTAAAGTTATAGATGATCAAGCTAGCTCCACAAAACTCTATAATGATTTTAATGAACCAAGTCTTCGTGCCTCTAAATATATCATTAGTCATCACTTTAACATTAACTATCTCTTCCCCATTAAAGATGGGTTTGAACTTGTCAGTAAAGATTTTCTACTAAAACCAACAAACATTGTCCCAAAGTCACCATCTGCATACGCAAATACAAAACAAAACCGGTTTAGCCACATTACACAGAGTGAGCTCACATAATGGTATTCATTGAGAACTTATCTTGCTCTAGCATCTAGTCACTAAATGTGACACCGAGTCCTGTCCTATGACCTTCCAGGTTTGGGTTCCATTGAATGTGGGAAAGGGGAAAGAACTGTTTCAGTTTGCACAGAAACATAGGTTCTCGAAGTACAGGATATAGCTCAGATTGTGGTGAAGGTTTCAGAACCTTGTAAATGTAATAAAATTGTACAGATAAGAATCATGAAGGTAGAAGATTTTATGTTGCACATACTTCTTTAACCATGGTCAAATGAAAAGACTAAAATACTAATCAAAAGCAGGGACTTGGAGACAGATGAGCTGGGGTGAGAACCTTGCCCTTACTGCTGACGACATGCAAATATTTTGGTAAGTTACTGATTCAGAGTTTTCTTGGTCATAACAAGGAATACTAATTGTACTTGGTCCACAGAGATGACGGGCAGACCAAATGTGACAAGTAAATAAAATTTTACAAGTAACATGCTTAGCTGAGTGTAAGAATCTATAAATGTTAACAAGTAATATCATCTGTATCATTATTATTCCTTTCCATAGGCAACTGGTGTGTGCATGCGTGCACATGTCTATCTGTCTGACTGCTTTGGGGGGCGGGGAACTTGTCCATGAATATGTTTTCCTCATTGAGTTAAGTGACTTTGACCTACCAAAGTCTGTAACAGGTCATCGTAATAGCATCTGGTCAATAAAATTCACAGGTCTTTTAAGTCATTGAACTGCTTTAATTGATGTTTCAATTGCCAAGAGTTGAAAGTGTAATTATAAAGAACACAATAAAATGTCCAACATGACATTTAAAAAAAACACGAAATCTATTCCCTTTCTTTAAAAACAAACAGGACATTTTAAAAATATAGGAGTGTTTGTGATTTGAAGTCATGGTTACAGCCATGTCCCAATTTGCCATCTGTTTTTGCCCCATGCACAGGTCAGAGAGAGCCAGAATGACAGAGACAGAAATGTGTGTTGGTTTGCTTTCCTAGCTAGACTATGTTTAACATGGAACGCATATAAAAATGAATGTAGTTACATATGTAAAAATCCATGTAGTGTACAATATTAATGCAACAGTGGGCATAGTCATATGAATAAATACAGAAAAATCATTGAAAAAGAATCCTTTTTCATGATAAAGACACTCAATAATCAAAGACCAGAATGGAACTTTCTCAAATTGATAAAGAACATCGATGAAAAAATCCACAGCCAACATCACTCTAAGCAGTAAAAGGCTAAACATGTTCCCCTAAGGAGCAGAAACATGATCAGGATAGGCAGTCTTACCATTTCCATTCGACACTGTACAGGAAGTTGTAGCCAAGCAATTAGGCACAGAAAGAAAGAGCACCCACATTGGAATGGGAGAATTAAAACTGTCTGTACTGGCAGATGGCATGATCTTGTACATAAAGCTCTAAAGAATCTACTAACAATTTTTCAGATCTCATAAAGAAGCTCGACAAGGCTGCAAAATACAAGATTGACATGCACAATAAGCTCTCTGTCTACACACTGATGTCATCGTTAGGTGCTTCCAACTCGCGTCAACCCTGTGTACAACAGAACAGAACTGCCTGGCCCTGAGCCCGCCAGCCCATCTTGTGAAGAATCTGCCCTTCTAGGGTACCCAGCATGATGTTGGTTTTCCCCGGGGACTTGTCGCTCTTGAGAGCATATGCAAAGTACTTGAGACCAAATCTCACCGTCCTTGTTCTTAAGGCAATACTTTTTTTCTTCCAGGACAGATTTCTTTGTTCTTTTGGCAATCCATGTACTTCCCTATAGTCTTCACCAACCCCATAATTCAAATACATTCATTTTTTAATAAATCATTTTATTGGGGACTCGTACAACTCTTATCACAATCCATGCATCCATCCGTTGTGTCAAACGCATGTACACATTTGTTGCTATCATCATTCTCAAGACATTTTCTTTCTACTTGAGTCCTTGGTATCAGCTCTTCATTTTTCCTCTCCCTCCCTCATGAACCCTTGATATTTTATAAATTATCCTTATTGTTTCATGTCTTACACTGTCTGAGGTCTCCCTTCACCCACTTTTCTGTTGTCCATCCCCTTTGGAAAGGGTTATAAGTAGATCATTGTGATCAGTTCCCCCTTCTCTCCTGATATGGATACTCTCAATATTGGTCCCAGGGGGTTATCTGTCCCAGATTCCCTGTGTTTCCAGCTCTTTTCTGTACCCACGTACATGTTGTGGTCTAGCCAGATTTGTAAGGTAGAATTAGGGTCATGACAGTGGGAGTGGGGGTGGGGAGAAAGTATTATTATGTAACATAATTCAGAAAACCAAGATCATTGCCATTGAGTCAGTCCCTCCTGTAGCCACCCTAGAGTTCCACCGGGCTTCTTCTCAGGAGCAGGAGTGTAATGTAAGAGGCACTTGTAAAGATGCATTTGCAAGACTGTTTGTCATGTTGTTGTTTATAAGGATGGATTGTTTTAATGTCACATCGATGACTAACTCAAAAACTCACTGCCATCAAATCCAACTCACAGCACCCTGTAGGACAGGGTAAAACAGCCCCTGTGAATTTCGACTCCTTATAGGAACAGAAAGCCTCGTCTTTCTTCCGCTGAGTGGATGGTGGTTTCAAACTGCTGGCCTGATGGTTAGTGGTCCAGTTTGTAACCACTGTGCCAACAGGGCTATTAAAAACCAAGTTATAGAAGACGGCTTTTTTATTTGGGGACATGTATACTATAGAGTCAGTGAATTTTTTTTTGGTTTTGTTTTATTCCCCTTTAAAAGCTAAAAAAAAAATGTGTAACAATTTTGTAACTTTTGAGAAATATTTAAAAAAAACACATGAACTCTTCCCCAAAATATTAGCAGGTCATGTTCCTCATTTCCCTAGCAAACACCTATTTTCTGTAGAAAACAGTGGTAAAAGCTGTTTCCTTTATTCTTTAGGATTCTGTCAGATGGTTCTGCTGTGAGGCTCTGCAGTGAACTTTTGTTTCTTTTGGTTTTGCCTGTTTTCTGAATACATCTTTGTGAATAATCCAGTCTTGTTGTTTTCTGTAAGTACTGACTTAGAAAAAAAGATGTTTTGCTGCTTTCATAAACTTTATCTTGTTAATGTCTTATTGAGAGCAGGTCAAATCCATTTGTTGCAAGATTGATTTGCTACCCTGAAAGCCAATAGCAGATAATGAGAAGAAGTCACCCATTAAGGACTCCTTGCCTAAACTCGTCACTTTTCTGTTGAAAAGCAATTTTCAGCTCTGCCTGAGCTTTAAGCCAACTCCCCAGATCCCTCCATGTGATTACTCCGTCTTATTTTATGTAATTGGAACTATGCCTTTCAGAACCTAGTAAATTGTGCAGTTGAGCCTAACATCTAACTTAAAAAAAAAAAGTGGCTCTCTACAAATTAACATCAAAGGAAAGTCAATTGAGTAAACAGAAGTTTTGCTGACTTTCTTTTCTGGCTGTGGTTTGAAGTAATTTTTCCGAAGAATATTGTACTGTGGGATCTGAAAAGTTGGGCACCAATTTGTCCCCAAGAGATGTTGTATTATCTGGGAGGAGGGGAAGGATTAAATATTCTTTTAGTTTATTTGTGAGAACTACTGCCGCATGTGCATCAAGGGTAAAAGTGAAAAAAATAAAAATAAATAAAAGTTTTTAAAAAGAGTAGAATTAAGATGTCAATAAAAATGTTATTTAAAATAGTAAAGTGAAAGTTAACCAAACAGAACAGAATGAAATATCAGTAGTTTGGTGGGAACTGTACGTATACGAGTGTAGGTACATGAGTCCATTCAGATGCGTGGCGCCCATGTGTTACAGACCATAACCAAGTGGAAATCCACTTCAGACTGGATTTCCAGGCCTTTTGGAAGCGGATCACCAGCTCTGTCATCATGCATCTCCACCCTTTCTTTGGTTAGCAGGCAATCTCTTTAGCTGTCTATGCTAGATAAGCATTCACCTTCATCCAAGCATTTACCTACATTTGCGGATCTTTCCTCTTATATTTCCATTCTGATTTTCTTTCTTTCCAACCGAGCACGCAGGTTCGGGAGAGATGCACATGGAGCAGTGAGAGAGGAAGGGGACACCCGCCTAGCCTAGCCAGCCAGATCAGCCGAATCAACCCTGGCAATCAATGGGGTGACAGATGTCGCAGCCAGATCTCCCTCACATCCCATTCTTATTATCTTTATGACCTCATGTATTAGGAACATTTTTCAGTGCATAGAGATTCACTTCACATTGCCTATATTTTTGCAAGAATGTCTAATAAACCGTTGGAGGTGGAATTTCTAGGGCAAAGAGGATGCATGTTTACATTTTGCCTTCCAAAAAAGGCTTGTGACAATTGCATCCCTCTGGCCTAAACAATGGGCATGAGAGATACAGTTTTAGAAGCAGAGTCAGATGTAGGTTTTGTGTCAAATCTATTCTCGATGTGTTGTCAAAATTCATGTGGGATATATTCAAGAACATATTTTGACTCTTGTGGATTTGTTCTAACTCTCCTCAACATCAGCTTAAACTTACATATGAGAATTGATGGTCTGTTCCCACAGTCAGCCACTGGCATTGTCTTGGCTGGTAAAGCTGGTCTTCTTCACGATCTCTTCCCATGGATGAGGTTCATTTGATTCCTGTTTGTGACTCCTGATCACGCTCTATGTTGTTGAAAAGGGTATTTGCAATGAAAAAGTCGCTGGTCTTGCAAAATTCTATCATGAGATCACTAAAACCATATTCTCTAACTACTGTGCTTTCCTCTTTGTTTCCAACTTTGGAATTTCAGTTGCCATAATTATCATTGCCTCTTCGTTGCATGATTGATAACTTCGAATTGAAGAATTTGGTAGAATTTTTCAATGTCTACATCCTTAGGTTTAGTAGTTGGTCCATAAATTGGAATAATAATTATATTAACTGGAATTCCTTGAAGGCTATATTAGTCTGGGCTGACTCGAGAAATAAATTCATAGATACCCATATAAGAAGGAGCTTTATATACAAGAGTAGTCATATATTGTGAAAACATCCTAGCCCAGTCCATATCAAGTCCATAAGCCCATTACTAGCCCATATGTCTGATACCAATCTATAAAACCCTCTGCAGACTCATGAAACACATGCAGCGAGGAGGTGGAAGGTCTTGTGGATAGAGTGGCATTATAAGCGTCTCAGCGCTGACAGGGGTCTCCACATGGCTCCTCCAGCTCCAGAGCTCTGGCATAGCAGAAATGTCTCAGGATTGAGCATGTGTCCCGCCGCCAGCAAACTATTTTATCTCCGTAGTGCCTCCAAATGAGGTCATCAAGCCCCGACCCAATTGACAGGCCAGATTCACCCCTTCATTCTTCAGTCCCAAATTGACAACAGGTTATGTAAGTACCACAGAGTCATATATAGTACCCTGTCATTGCATCTGTACTCCAAGACCTTAAAGTGTTCTTTTTGATAATGAATCTAACACCGTTTACACCATTCCTCTTAAGTTTGTAATTCCTGGTATAGTAACCCTTACGGTTGTCTAATTCAGAATGTCCAGTACTAATCCATTTCAGTTCACCAATGCCCGTGTGTGTGTGTGTGTGTGTGTGTGTGTGTGTTGATCCGGGTAGACTAGAAGAACAAATTCAAGGACACGCATATCGACATAAGGAAAGGGTTTACATACAAAAGGAATGAGACGTGGAGAAAGCATCCTAGCCCAGTCCAGTTCGAAGTCATAAGTCTGATATTAACCCATATGCCCGAAATCAGTCTATAAAGTCTTCTTCCAACTCACAAAGTCACAGGTCAGTGGGTACAGAATCCCAGTGCTGGAAGGGCACCTTGCCTCCAGGGCTCAGGGTCCATCAACAGCAGAAGCAACTCATCACTGGCAGAGGTCGTCATCTGGCCGCCCCAGCTTCAGAGGTCTGGCTCCATCAAGGCAAAGCTGTGTGGTCTCTCCGCTGGCTCCTCCAGCTTCTTCAACGCTGCCAGCTTGTCTTGTCCATGATTAATCGCCTCTGAGACTAACTCCCAACAACTAGGGGAGATAGCTTCTCATCTTCATGAGGGAAATATCGCGAGATTTCCCAGAAGTCTCAGGAGAAAGCCATGCCCACATAGAGGCCTCATTGGCTACTCAATGGCTATCTTCAGATTAATAAGCTTGACTCCACCCCTACATTTCAATCATAAAATTAATATAAGCACATGACTCCCACACCATGATATCGATATTAGTTTTTGACCACTTTCAATTTTCCTGCATTCATACTTCATACATCACACATTCAAAATACCAGTAGATTTTTGTAGTCGTTTTCATTTTGAGTCATACTCCAACAGCTTATAAAGGTCCCCAAAGCTTTACTCCATCCACCTCATTAGGGTCAACTCTACTTTGAAAAGGCGGCTCTTTTCTTAGTCCTATTTGGACTTTCTTCCAATCTAAAGGGCTCGTCTTCTCATCCATATCTGACAATGTTCTGCTGCTATTAGTCAAGTTTCCTATAGCTACTCTTCCAGAAAGGGGCAGCCTTTTCCATGTGCCCACTCAGTAGGAGAAACTTCATGCTATAGTAATACCTTAGTCTTCATTTCCCCCAAAACAGATATGTGCTCTTCATTCCCTTCTTCTTTCAATTCAGTTTAATTCAAAAAATACGTTCTGATGTCTTCCTGTTTGCAAGGCACTATTCACTAAGAATTGCAAAGATGAACGGGACTTGCCCCTGCCCTGCTCTTTTAGAGGAGACAGACATGTAAACAAATTCTTTGAAATACAAGGCAGGTTAGAATATGTTTGATGCCCTGCCACCACACTACACCTTCAGAGTACTGAACCCATTGCCATTGAGAACATGCTGACTCATCGTGACCGTATAGGCTCTCTGAAGATACAGATCTTTATAGTGACATCATAGCTGTGGTGGGGTTGAACCACTGACCTTTCTATTAGCAATCCAACCCCCACCACCGGCTATTAATCCAAAACAATGTTAAATCAAAGAAGCCTAAGTCAAGGGGGTGTCATTGGATCAGCATAAAAACTTTGATCAACGTAAAGGGAAGAGTATTTTATACCAAGAAAAGCAGTAAGTTCAGCGGAGGTTTACAGAGCAGCTCATAGTGTTACATTCAACAATTCACACACATTATTTCAACTCACCCATTGCAGTCCCCCCAATGTGCTGCCACAATGACATTGGACATTGTCCACTCCGAGTGACCGCATGTGACAGTAGAACTGCCTGTTAGATTTTCCAAGCTGTCATCTCTGTGAGAGAGATCGCCAGACCTTTCTCCTCTGCAGCCCCTTGGTGGATTTGAGATACAAACTCACAGATATAATAAGAAGGAGTCGAGCTGGTGTAATGGGTTATGCTTCAGACTGAGAACTACAAGGTCAGCAGTTCAAACCTACCAGCTGCTACTTGTTAGAAAGATGAAGCTCTCTGCTCCTTTAAACATTTACAGTCTTGGAAACCCACGCAGGCAGCTCGACACTGTCCCATGGGACCGCTATTAGCTGGAATCTACTCCTTGGCAGTGAGTTTGGTTTTTCTGGTTTATTCAAAATGGGCATATGGTTTTAAAAAAAATACTTTTTTAACTGAAAAACGTTTTTAAAATCTTTTTGCTATGAATTGGGTGGTTAACAGAGCAGGTCCTCAAGCCTCGCATTCAATAGTTCACACAGATCGTGTTTTACCTCGTGCACTGCAATCCCTCCATGTACCATCCCTTACCCCACTTCCTCCTGTGTTTCCCATTTCCGTCCCTCCTTGTTCCCAACCCCCCTGAACCTGGTCCTTATGTGAGTGATGGATCATTCTAACCCGAAGGTGACTTCAGTTTCAGAACTGAAGGTTGAGGGTGGATTGTGGTGACCGATATCAGAGGATCCAGTGATCCATTGGAATACTTGTTCCCACGTGTTCTTCTGTTTTTGTCACTCTCCTTTCCTCCGAACTGCGAGAGACCAATAGTTGCATTCAGCTGGCTTGCTCACAAAGCAGGTGGTATCTGATTTTCACAGATTGGAATATGTAGTAAGATATGGATTTGAGGGACACTTTGGGGTCAGATAACGTAAGACACTGAATGAGACATTTGGCATGATTACATCTTCTGAGCACGAGTGTAACCTTGCCCGTTTTCTTTCTTTCTTTTCTTTTTTAAGTTGCTGTTAGCTACCGACTTTGGCTACAGCCTAGTAGGCTTCCAGACCTCCTGCATGCATAGCTGCTATATGGATGCGCCTGTCAGTGCCTCCCGCACTGCCTTCTTCCCCTCCGTTTATTGTCACCCCCTTTCCATTGCTAATGCTCAAACCCATGACTTGCTTGTCTAGAGGTGCTATAACAGGAATACCACCTGGCAGTGTCCTCAGCCAACAGAAATGTATTTCTTCACCGTTAACAAAGCTGAAAGTCCAAATTCACGGCAGCAGTTCTAAGGAGAAAAAGGCTTTTTCTCTGTTGACTATCAGTCCTAGTTTCTCTGTTTCCTGGTTCCATTGAAGTCACTGGGTGTCTTAGCATAAATCTTTCTCTATCTTTCTTTCCTAATCTACTTCTATATTTTGTAAGAGAAAAAACAAAGTCGCTGCCATCAAGTAAATTCTAACTTTTGAGAGATTGAGAGATTGAGTTTTTAAAAAAGGAACAAAAGACCAAACCATTGGTAATGAAGGGGGGGGGGTGCAGAGTGGAGACCCAAAGCCTATCTATAGGTAATGGAATATCCCCTAATGGAAGAGTCGCTAGGGAGGAGGTGATCCAGTCAGGGTGCAGTGCAGCAACAATAAAACATACAACTTTCCTCTAGTTCTTAAGTACTTCCTCCCCACCCCCACCCATTATCATGATCCCAATTCTACCTTACAAGTCCGACTAGACCAGAAGATGTACACTGGTACAGATAGGAACTGGGAACACAGGGAATCCAGGACAGATGAACCTCTCAGGACCAGCGGTAAGAGTGGCGATACTGGGAGTGGGGAGAGAAGGTAGCATAGAAAGGGGGAAGCTATCGCAAGGATCTACAAATAACCTTCTCCCTGGGCTATGGACAACAGAAAAGTGGGTGAAGGGACACATCGGATAGTGTAAACATGGCAAAATAATAATAATTTATAAATTATCAAGGGTGAAGGAAGGAAAGTGGGGGAGGAGGGAGGATATGAGAAGCTGATATCAAGGGCTCAAGTAGAAGGAAAATGTTTTGAGAATGATGATGGCAACAAATATAAAAATGCATGGATGGGTGGATTATGGTAAGAGTTGTATGAGCCGCCAATAAAATGATTTTTTTTAAAAAAACACTCTACTACTCCTGCCATAGCAAACATACCAAAGAAAATCCACTAACAAATGGGAGTATGGCCAGAGGCATAGATGTTAGGATTTTTTTTTGGCAGGAGGAGGCACCTAATTCAATCCATAACACTCATCCTAATACCTATCCCCATTTCTTTTCACCGAGAGTTAATACTGTAAGACAAAGAACATTTTCCTTCTCTGAAGTATCAGAATGATCTATTCTGGGAACAGAGTATTCGTCAGTTCTGTTTATGAAAATGGAAAACTGAGACCCTGAGAGTTAGACAAGTACATGAGTGGTGGAAAAGGTAACCACGCTTCACTGCTCATTAAAGGGTTGGGGGGGTCAAGTCCACCCAGAGGCCTCCCTGAGAAAACGCTGGGCGATCTACTTTCAAAAACTCAACCTTCGAAAATCCAACAGATGACCACAGCTCCACTGAGAAACTTACATGAGATTTCCACTAATCAAGATCAATTCCATAACAACTGATCTTCTCCGAGATAGGAGAAGTATAGGACAGTACCAGAAAGTTCTTCACACCAAGAAAGAACACAAAGACTCGTCCACCAGGCCTAGAATTCTGTGTAGAAACCTACGCAGTGTTGAATGGCTTTCAAAGAAATGTGTCTTTAGAGGAGACTCACCCTGTGTGACCTTGACTTTTGTTGCTTTGTTTCAGAGCGTCAGCTAGGTACCTCCATGGCCAATTCCAACGCCCTCCCTTCGAGTACAGCTGGGATCAGCAAGGAACTGATCGACCTGCAGTCCCTCATCCAGTTCCCAGAAGAAGTTGCCAGCATTTTGACTGAGCAGGAGCAGAATATCTACCGCAGGGTCTTACCCGTTGACTACCTTTGCTTCTTAACCCGGGATTTGGGGACTTCTGAATGCCAGAAGTCCCTCCCATGCCTCAAAGCGTCCATCTCAGCATCGATTCTGACACCCCAGAATGGAGAGCACAATGCCCTTGAGGATCTGGTGATGAGATTTAATGAGGTAAGGCGTCACTTTGAGATAGTTTGGTAATTGACTTGATGATAAATTATGCTTAAGCATGTTACTAGTGTCAACCACCTCCCTGTCTTGCTCCTGCGTGGTGGTGGTTTTCCTTCCCAGGCAATAGACACTCCACATTGTCACCCTCCCCCTTATTTCATTGCAACCTCTACTGAAGCCTGATTGATCCAGTCTCCATCTTCTATCATTACCAAGTCCATCGATCTTTCTGCCTTGGAGAAGCAGACTTTCAGTATCCACTTCGACCTGAGTATTGCCAAAATATTCTGTCTGGGACCAATTTCAAATATCTTATCCCTTGTACCCACAGCTGCTTTCAGGGTTAAATATCTCAATTTTGAGTTTGGAAGACATGATCCTTGGGCACATCTAGCTGTCTAGTTTCTCAGCTCAAGCTTGTGTTTAGAGCACCCGATCATAGCTGTTGAATCTCTTCCAACTCACAACCTTGCCCTTTGGGTCAGAAGAGAACTGCATGCCATCGGGTCTTCAAAGACTGGCTGTCCAGAACTATGCCACCAGGTCTTTCTTCCAGAGTGGTTCTGGGTAGATTTGAGCCACATCCTCTTACATTAGTAGTTGAGCACTTTACTATTGGCGTCATCCACTTTACTGTTGGCAGGGTGGTGTGCATGAAAACTGTAGACTTGTGGTCTCACCCCAAACTGAACAAAACAGACTCTCTGGGAGTTCACATGAAAGCTTGCAAACCATACTGCCCTCCTGGTTACTTTTTAAAATAAATAGCCTGATGTTCTTGATTTTCTTTCCTGATAAAAAATAGAGTAGAAACTGAGAGTTCCAGCACATTGAATAATGTTACTGGCAATTTTTATTGGTGAGCTTGACTGTATTATTTTTTCAATATCTAGGTCTATTCACTTTCCTCTTTTTTTTTTTAAGTAATCCCACCTGAACTGATTTTACTGGACCTCTAAAATCTAATTTTAAATTAATTCTGGAGGAAGAAATCTTGGACTTCTTACCATCCCTGCCATAAATTTGGAAATCAAACATAAATCAGTGATTTCACTAATTCAGAGTTAGTGATATCATGAATCACAGCTGGGTTGGAGCAAGTTTTGGACTATCTCTGAAAATAGTTTAGCTAACCAACTACAGAACATAAACAAGGTTTCTGGGAAAACATTTAAACTACTTCAGAGAACAGTCTGTTTTCAAGTACTCTTCAAGCATCTATTTTCATACAAATTATGGATATGCTGATTAAAAATCAGTCTTATGTCGTCACTAAAGGCCAGTCCCAATGATCTTCACTAGGCAACCCTGGGGTAACTAAATTCTAGTTGTCTTATATATTCAAGGGTTAAAAAAAATCTGTACTTAATTCAAAGAACTATGACTTGAACCCATGGGGATGTAGTCAGTTCTGATGACACAGACTATAACTCCTTCCTAGAGGTTCCAAGACTCTTAAGTCTTTATGGGGAAAAGAGCCTCCTTTCTCCCATAGAGTGGCCAGTGGGTCCGAACCGTTGACCTTACAAAGCTTAGCAACTCTACACTGCACCTTTATTACATTAAAATAGGGTTCTTAAATTCAAGTTTTCCTTGCTTCCAAAGTAGGATGCTTTATTCTTGTAACATAAAGGAAGGGAAGGTATCGGCGTGAATTTATTAGGTGCGCTGCACTGAACAGTGTCACATTTCTAATTCAGCTAATAACTAAGGTAGTTGTCATTATCCCTGACTCACAAAAGAAGAAAAGTGCTGTTGAGAAAAGGAAATTATATGAGTATAGCCAGCTTTGAACCACAATACATGAATGGTTGACTCCTGTAGATTAAGCTCTTAAGTGACAGGATACCGTTTAAACAAATAATGGAAGTTGGAGCCAAGGCAAAACTTTCAATACTACTCATTCACAATGACAGAGCCAGACTTACCAGATTAATACATGCCATAATGAAGAAGGGCATTAAAATAATAAGTATATGGTAGTTCTGGGCCACCATTCATTGGGCACCCTCAACTAAAGTCCATTATCCTCCAGTTCTCTACCCTTGGGATAGAAGCCATCTGCTTCTCACCCGAGGGAGTTTCAGTCTTAAGTCCAAGAGCTACAGGTAAGCAGTTAGCTCTGTTAACATAGCCCTGTTTCATGCTCACTCTCATGAAGAGATCATGGAAGATGTGGGTGCTGTCACAAAGTGTGGTGAAGAAATTCGATGGTCCCCGGCTATCAAAAGGAATCGTGGTCCGAGGTCTTAAAGGCTGTCTTCAAACAAGCATCCATCTAAATGATGCATGGAAGAAACACAGTGGTCAGCATGATCCAAGCACTGTAAATAATAAAAATCCAAGTCTGAAGGAGGGAATGGTATAAGAGCTCAAATTGTGAACACCTGGTTTGCAGAAGGGTATGGATGACAGTGCAAGCCCAAGATCCATTTGCAGGGTCCACACATGGAATAAGCGTCCAGTGACTACCCTGGGATCAGAGTGGGGATGTGAATAGCCTTATTATATGAGATAGAGAGCACGACAGAGTTGAGTATGACCGACACAGCTTATCATCTGGTCTCTCTTTTGACCCATTTTAAAGGTTTTTTTTTTTCAATTAAAAAAAAATGAAGAGGAAATGCAGGTGCATTCATTTTTAGTCAATCTCTTCTAACCATAGAGCAAGGGTGTGAACAGACTTGCAGAATGCTTTGGAAAGTAGATGATTGCAGATGCAGTTCGGTTAAAATTGAACACCTTATCATTTGTTCTCCCTTTTGGTCCATTTTAGATTACTCCAGTTTTTAATATTTCCTGTTTTCTTTTAATTTTTTTATTTGTTTTACTTTGTTATTGTTGTTAGTTTGGGGGGAGGTTGTTTAATGTTTTTCTGTATATGAAATCCAGGATAGGTACATCCATTGATAACAACAGGATTAATGGTTCCTTGCGGGTTTAGCAGGAGAATTTGGGGGGAAATGGGGACCAGTAATAATGAGTACAAGAAAGAAGAAAATTATCTCAAATTGATTGTGGTGATAATTGTGTAATATGCTGGAACTATTGAATTAAATGGTATGTGAATTATAAGCCAAGAAAACTGTAAATGGTATGTGAATTATAAGCCAAGAATACACAAATGGGGAAATTAGCCACATAGGATGTATATTTGCAATATTGTTAGTCTATGCTTAAGGTCTGTCATAGTTGGGCACGCGAAATAAATGTACTTACCTCACTGAAAGGGGTGGGAAGTTCCTTGGAACACCAGAGAATCTTAAAGACAGGAAAGAGTCTATTAACTCCATTGCAGGAGTGCTAGTCCCTCTGTGAAGAGCTGAATACCTGTCTTCATGCCTTCAATAACTCCATTAACAGTCACTCAGCTCTACTCAGAAGCAGGGCTCTATGAAGCAGAAGTGTTCAGGAGACAGCATTCTAGTCCTGGACTTCCAGAAGCTGTCAGTCTTAACAGTCTGCACATATAATTACCTTAAAAGGCAGAAAGTAAGTGCAGCCTGCGTGGCACAGACTGCGCACAAAAGTGTCAGGAAGTGTCCTATCTATGTGTCTGTTTCCTCTGTGGAGTTTGTGGCTGGGCGTTGAGGAATAGAAGGAGCAGACAGGGAATGTGGTATGGGAAGAGAGGGCGCTCCGGACAGGAAGACCCCACGCAGTTTTGTTTCTCCCCTGGTTTGGGGAGGCCATTTGCTTCAGAGAATCTGTAGAGCATGATCATGAGCTACAAGTTTCCCAAACTCCAACAACTCCTTGCACGCTGACTTCGTTATAATGCAAAGAAAGGGAAGAAGATTCCTGGTGCTATTAGGGTAGTGCGTTATACTGTTTTCATTCTTAGGAAATGCGGTTAAAAATAAACATGGTATGAAATAACTGAAAGAATTTGACTTAGATTAAGGAGATGAACTATTCGAAATAAATGTGGCTAATTTCCCTTTGTTGCAATTCAGCATTATTCCAAAATATTAACTTTTTACTTGGGTTCAACTGTGATTGGATTTACCCTAATAGGAAATAGTACCTAAGCTAGAAAACCAGCAACTGAGAAGTCAGAAGAGGGTTCAAAGCCTCACTGCCATTGAGTCAGCTGCTCACTCACAGTGACCCCTGTGGGTTTCTGAGCCTAACTGCTGACAGGAGTAGGAAACCCAGTCTTTCTCCCTCAGAACTTGTGGTGTTTCCAACCATCGCCCCGGACGATCACAGCCCACAAGACTCCTCGTTGGTAGGCCTTCGCCAGGCATAAAGGAAAAACTATTCCTAGAGGAGAAGGAGCCCAGCTGGTGCTATGGATTCGTGGTGGGCTGCTACCCACAAGGTGAGGGGTTCAAGCCCAACAGCTGCTCTTTGGGAGAAAGAGAAGGCTGTGTACTCCTGTAAAGATGTACCGGCTCAGAAACCCTAATCGGATGGCACCTAGATGGTGGAGAGGACCGGAGAGAAAAACAGCAAGGTGATCCGAGGAAATTTAAGTACTTTGTTCAGAGTTCTGGTCCATGATACTGACATAAGAAATGATAGTGGAAAGGCAGTCAGGATGTCAGATCCTAAGAGACCATTAAAAGGAAATCAGAAAGGGGCGCAGGGAATTGACAGGATCCAATTTGCATTTTGAAAGACTTTCTGTCTGCTATCGGAAGCATGGATTATGAGAGAGGCACAATCTTCGTAACACAGCGACCAGTTAGAGCTCTTTTAGACAAATCCACGATGAGGCTGATGTGCTGAAGGTAGTGGTAGAAATGGAGCGCGACAGTCAAGTTTGGAAAATAAACTTAGGAGTTTAAATTTGGCAGAATCAGTTGCTTTGTTAGAATATGGTGAAGAGAATGAGAAAAAAAGGAGCGTCAAACAGATAAGATATCTACCTTGGGATATTCAATCTGAAGGTTGAGTGGACTGAGAACATAAATTGTTGAGCCCCTGCCAGCAGATAGCTGAAACCATTGAGGAAGCTGAGATTGCTCAGGGAGCATGTATAGAAAAAGAGCCAAAAACCAAAGCCAAATGTGCCACCATGGAGTTGAGCCTGACGTTTGGCGATGCTATAGAACTGAGTCGAAGTGCCCTGTGGGTTTCATGATGACGGTAACTATTGACGGAAATGGGAAGCTTCATCTCTCTCCCGAAGAACCAGAACAGTAGGCTTTAAAACAAGGAGGGATGCCGGGAGCAGAAATATGAGGAGCTGATACCGGGACCTAAGTGGAAGGAGGATGTTTCAAGAATGATTATGGCAACAAATGTGCAAATGCGGAGTGCATTCAATTGATGTATGTGTTGATCATGATAAGAGTTGGATGAGCCCCCAATAGAATTATTTTTTAAAAAAGAATTGTACGAACCATCCTTCCCCCCAAAAGATGTAAATACTGACACAAAATATGCATGTGTATAGTGTGACTAGAGCTGTACGAGCCCCCATTAAAGTGATTGGGGGTGGGGGGGAAATAAAAGGATGCCCACAGTGTAGAGGGCCAGTAAAGACCACAGAGAATGGAGCGGAAAAGAAGAAGCTACAGAAGGAAAGGACTGCAGTGCTGGTGAAGCCAAAAGTATAGAGTTGTAGGAAGCAGAGCATCATCAACTGCACCAATGGTAGGAAGTCTTGTGAAGGGGGACATAAATTATATTGATTGGTGATATTTCAGATTCCCCCCCCCACTTTGTTGCACACCAGTCTTGAACTAAAAGCTGCTTTTTTTTTTTTAGAATGCTTTTTCTTTTTATATAATTATTTTATTCGGGGCTCTTACAGCTCTTATAACAATCCATACATCACCTGTATCAACCATATATGTACATATGCTGTCGTCATTTTCTGAACACTTTCTATTTGAGCCCTTGGTATCAGCTCCTCTTTTCCCTCCTTCCCGCCCTCCCATGACCACCTGAGAGGTGTGGGGCTTTTGGTTGGACTGTGACTTGGATGCTAGGTGTCTCTCCAGCCCCAAGACTAAGACTGGCACCCATGAAAGAAGCTTCCTAGGGCCTGTAAGAAGGCAGTCACTATGTCGTCTTGGAAAGTGGACAAGGGACTTGTCCAGATCTCGGTTTGGGGGTACACTTGACCCTGCTTTGCTACCGTGGAAGACAGGTCCTCTTGAACCCTTTCCCGCTGGACCCCGCTCTCTTGTCCCCCTCTTGGCCCGGAGGCCATTTCCCGAGTGCTCTAAGAAGCCCAGGTTTGCTTCCCCTTCGGGTTGAGCAACACTTTCTGGGCCACCCACAAGGTGTCCTATGTGAGAGTCTGAAATCAAATATTTTTCCTTTGTTTCATTCTCTTTCCTTCTCCTTCTACCCAGCCTCTACTTAGAACCCTTTGATCTGTGTAGTGTGTGTGTGTGTTGTATTATTCCCTTTTTAAAAGAGGTCTCCTGCCCCTCCTCTATTTTAGAATAGACAAGGAGGCTTTTTTTGGGGGGTTGGGGAGCGGGTAGATATGCTTTCACCAAGAAGACCACACACTTGTGGAGAAGGGATGTGGAGCAAATTAAGTTTGAATGCATTCTTCCTTCTTTCATTTACCTGACCCACCCCTTTTTGTTTGTTTGTTTTCAAACCACTGTGTTGGGGCATGGGGCTGGCAGAAGGGTTTTGGGGGGGGATGCTTTTTTTTTCTCCACTTATATCTTCAATCCTATGAAGAAAACTTTGCTGCCGGCACTGCTCATTTCTCCTCTGTTGCCGACAGTCCCTTGAAACCCTCTGTTCAGGGTTTCTATTCAAGCTTTCTTCCTCAAATTGGAACACTCAGGGGGTGCATTTCTGACAAATTCCCTGGTGGTAAGGAGAATGTGGGCCCACTTGTGAAAGACCGGGTTTCTCCTGGGAACGGCATCTCCCCAGGGGCATACCTCTGAGAAGCCTGGAGGTCCTCCTGAGGTGACATCCGTTGGAGAACTGGTGACGCAGCTCCTTAAATGGGTCCCAGGATGTATTTTGGGGAAGTCCGTCATGCCCATAAGGCACTCTGCAGAGGGACCGAGGCCTTAACGCTGCAGCCTCCCAAAGTAGCGTGGTCACAGTCCCCTCGAATGCCAGAGAAGGGCCTGGGAAGGGATAAAAACTTGGCCCCAGATGAAAGCAAGACAGATGCCATGGAAGATGAGCTTTGTGACCTCCTGCCCTGGTGTGAGGAGCTGGGCTATATAGACTTACAAGGTGGGAACTTAACCTCTTGGTTTGAATTCCATAAACCTAACGTGAGCACAGGTGTCATTCCTGTGCTTCTCATAACTCATGCTTTCAAAATACACAGACACTAAAATTATGTAGAAACCATAATGACCCTGTTGGACAGAGTCTCATTGACGCCAGCCAACACCTTCCCACTGCGCCACCAGGCTTCCTCAGGAGCTCTCTATAGCGATAAAAAGTATGACTTCTTCATTTCCAGCAGGGAGAAAAGCAACAGGCAATTTTGATGAAAATGTTTAAAGCTTTTAAATTAGAACCCATTCGACACAATGTACACTTTTATTTCATCCACGTCGTAACAGTTGTGTCCAGTGAATTATCTCATTCAGACATTATGTGGCAACTCTGATTGTGTCTCACAGGATGTGTAAAGCTTCAGCTAGTGCATCCGTAGCTCAGAGGAGTGCTCGATGCCTAGCAAGTGCTTTACTAAGGCTGCTAACTGAAAGGTCAGCGGTTGGAAGCCACCCGTCACTCTGAAAGAGAGAGACAGGCCTTTCCACTCCTGTGAACAGTCATGGTCTCAGAACATCCCAAGGGAAGCTTCTGCTCTGTCCTTCAGGGGCACCTTGAGTTGACATCAACAAGATAGCCGTGAGTTTTTTGGTTTGGATCATCATCCTTGTCATCATCTTGTGAGAAAAGATTTCGTTACAGCAGACACTTTTTAGGGGGAGAGCAAAGCAAGGAGTGTATGTGGATGTCCTCTAGACATTATCATATATCTGGCCCAGTCAGAAGATGGCCCTCTTGACATTGGGAAGTTCGTGTATTAGACAAGTATCGCAGATACCGTTTTTTAAGTAATCCCGGGAGGAGTGGGTAATCTGTGAGAACGCTTCTGTCTTCTAAGACATCCAGTGTGAGAGAGAATACAGGCTCCAAGTATCCAGCTATGCTGCCACGCCCTGTCATGCAGACGGTGAAAAGAGCCAGTGGGGAGGAGAAGGTGGGCCTCCCAAGAGAATCAGGCAGTGTGGGTGATGAACAGACCAAGAGAGAATCTCAAAGATGAGTATCACAGGCTCTTGAACCAAGCAGTTGAGCAGTCAGTGCTAGAAAGTCCAAGAGGCATCCCCCTCACCGACCATTGCCATAGCATTTTCCCTCTGCTCTCCACCCCCGTCCCTCCTGAAGTAATGCCTCTTTTTATATTTTATTTTATTTGGGGAGGGGGAGCACTTACAGATCTTATAACAACCCATCTTTTACTTATATAAACACACTTGTGCATATGTTGCCATCAACATTTCCAAGATAGTGTCTTTCTACTTGAACCCTTGGTATCAGCTCTTCTTTTGACCTCACCCTCCCACCCTTGTGAACCCTTGATCAATTATATATTATGGTTGTTATTTCTTGTCTTACACTGTTTGTTGTCTCCCTTCACCCACATTTCTATTATCTGTACCCCCCTGAGGGGGAGTCCCCCTGTTACCTCCCCCCACCCTGCTCCCCTTATGATATTATATGGCTGTTCCCTCTACTGTTCTTGAGGGTTTCATTTGTCCTGAATTCCCTGTGTCAGAGAGCTCTTATCTGTACCAATGTGTGTTCTCCAGTCTAGCTGGATTTGTAAGGTAAAATTGGGTCATGGTAGTGAGAGGGAGGAAGCATTCAAAAACTAGAGGAATGATGCGTTTCGTCGGGGCTATACTGTACCTTGGTTGAATCATCCCTTCCTTGCAACCCTTCTGTGGAGGGCGGGGGAAGGGGTTCCAGTTGTTTACTGATGGACTTTGGGTCTCCACTTCTACCTCCTTTGTTTGCATCAATAATAATTGTTTTGGATTTTTGGTACCTGATACCTGATCCCCTTGATGCCTCATGATCACACAGGCTGGTGTGCGTCAGTGACTGCATGTTTACCTTCAAGTCTTTAAGATCCCAAATGTTTAAAAAAATAAAAAAGATCCCAGATGCTATATATTTTGATATCAGGCACCATCTGCTGTATTCACATTTGTTTATGCACCCATTTTGTCTTCATTGATCATGTTGATAAGGTGAGTATCAAAGAGTGACAGGTTATCAGAACAAAGTGTTTTTGCGTTTAGAGAGGCCTTGAGTACAGGTCCAACATCTGTTTGCTCTCTTAATACTTAACATGCAAATATATGTAAATTGGCCTCCATACTTTTCATTATAAATTAATGTATTTCCATATATATGCCTATAGCCGTACTGCTATAAATAGCTTTTGTCTCTTTGTTATTTTCTCTATTTTCTTTCACCTTCCTTCTACCCCACTATCATGCTCACCCTCCATTCAGCTCTCAGTAGTTCCTCTTGGATGTATTGCACTTGTTCAAATCCCACCGGGCATTATACGCCCTCTTTGCCATCAGGTTTAGATCTCTTGTTGTTCCCTTATCCCTGAGTTTGTTGGCTCTCCACTCCCCTCCCTGCTTCCTCCTCTCCCATGTCCCCCAGGACCACAAGTGCCATCGATTTCTCCTTGGGATTGTTTGCCTGTCTATCTTATATAGCTAGACATAAGATTTGTGTCCTAAAGTCACATTTGGAGAAGGATTTCTGGAGACCAGAGCAAGGAAGACACCACAAAAACCATGTTAGACACATAACATTTGAAAAAATTCAAAGTACTTGGTCAACATCTCAGGATGACCTCAGACCTATTTTGGAGACTAGTAATCAAAAGAAGAGGGAGTTTGGAGTGCTGTAAGATGAGTGTTTTCACTGAAACCTTAAAACAAGCTTCCTTCTGAGACAGTGAGTTTCTTATGCCTGGAGAGAGTGCATGCAGAGACTGGCTGGCTGCAAAGCTAGGAAGAACTTCCTGGTTTGGGTTGGGAGGTTGACCTAGATCAAAATGCGCCTCACAGCGAAATCCATCCAACCACCTGTTTTTTTTTTTGTAGCCTGTGAGCTCAGAATGCTTTTTCACATTTTTAAATGATGGGGAGTGGGGGGAGATCATCTAAAAAACACCTTTCATGAAAAGTGGAAATTCAAATTTCAGTCTCCTTGAATAAACGTTATTGGAACACAGCCATGCCACTCATGACCGTGCTGCTTCTGCACTACAGTGGCAGAACCGAGCCATTGGAACAGAGACCACGTAGCCGAAAATGTTCATCATCTGCTCTCTTACAGCAACAGCTTGCCAACTGCTGATCTCTATCTTAGGTTCCCAAACTTATTTGCCCTACTGTCCCCCTCGCAAGGAAAAATAATTGCTCAGTACCCTGCACCCCCGTCATTAAAAATGTTTGTATTATATCATCCAAGATAAAGTATAGGTATCTGCTTTTCCATACCTTTGCTGGTTGTTCCAGAACCCTCCAGGGAGAGTACTGCCCACTTTGGAAAACACTGATCTACATGGCCCAGTGGTCTTTTTGCAGCTGGGGAAGTATAAGAGAGAAGAGTCTTTACCTAAGTGTTGATGCCATATAGGTGATTCTAACTCACGTGCCCCCTGTGAGTCCGAATATGATTGTGCTGTGTAGGGTTCCCATGACCGTGACCAGCTGGAAGCAGACCAGCAAGCCTTTCTTCCACGGGGCCGCTGGGTGGACTCCGGTCTCCAGCCTTCCGGTTAGAAGGTATTTGTGGGTCATTGGGAGACATTATCATGATAACTTGTAGGTTAGGAAACCCTAGTTGCCGTAGTGAGGAAATGTAGAGACTAGATTGGAGGGAATGTGAGAATCCAATGAGGGACACTGTCTAAGAAATCTACTAGCAAACAAAGTTGCAAAGCTGGATGGTGAATCATCAGGCCTGCACAGGAAAGGGAAGGTATGTTCTCGGGATGGGAAGCCGTCTATAACTTCTTGTCAGCAGAAAGACATAAAAACTTTTCCTGTGCTCTATGAAACCAATGGCATTCCTAGTATCTGCTTTATTTTACAGCACAGTTAAATATATCTGTTGTCATATCTCTCTGCAAGAGGGGATTTTCTAAACGTTCTTGTTTATAAATGTGCAGAAAAATTTTGCACAGAGAGTCACGCTTTTGTTGGCAAAAGAAAGTGAGCACTTGTTGATTTTCTGGCAATCCTAACAAAAACCCTGAAGTGTATTTATACTCTGGGGGCCAAAATGAACTTCACAATGACAGTGCTCAGCTACAAAATCAGCCCGGCTTTCCTCTTCTGCCTCCACAGGGTTTAACAACCGTTGTCAGATTTCTTCCTCTGAAATCCACCCCTGCAAGGGGATTGAAACTCATTCTCTCTGGTGCTGCTGCAGCTTAAACACAAGGTTTCCTTGTGGGGGTTCCCAATAGCTTGGTCACAAATTCATGAATGAGAGATGGAGCCTAAATCCAAAGAAAGTGGGAGAAATTGTATGGGATTTTTTTCCCAATAATTTTATTGGGGGCTCTTACAGCTATATATAACATTCAGTACATCACTTGTATCAAGCATATTTGTATACATGTTGCCACATTCATTTTCAAATATTTTCTACTTGAGCCCTTGGTATAAGCTCCTCTTTCCCCTTCCTTTTTTTTTTTAATAAGTTGTTTTATTATGGGCTCATACAACTCCCATCACGATCAATGCATACATCAATTGTATGCAGACCACATTTGCACACTTGTTGTCATCATCACTCTCAAAACATCCTTCCTCCACTTAGGCCCCCGCTGCCAGCTCCCCATATTTCCCCTCCCTCTCCACACCCCCTTCCTCATGAACTCTTAGTAATTCACAAATTGTTATTACTTTTTCATCTCGTACACTACACAATGCGTCCCTTCACTCACTTCTCTGTTTCCCGTTCCCCAGAGAGGAGGTAATTGTGGATCCCTGAAATTGGTTCCGGGATTTTTTTTTTTTAATGAAGTACCCGTGCATCTCAAAGTGTAGTTTCCTTATGAACAGCTCATGAACATCACAAAATGGTTTACTTTTTTAAAAAGTATTATGGTGTTCAGGTAGGATTTCAAGCCAGATACAATAACTTAAGATACTGTTCTGATTCCAAACAAAGCAAGTCACTGGGTAGGTAGACAAATACAAGTGACTTTTTGTTCTCTATGCCAATAGGAGAACCAGATCTTTTGCTAGTAAAAACCCACATGGAACTAAATAGCCTGCTTTGACTAATGGATTTCTCATCCCCCTCCCTCCCCCCCCAGGAGAATTACATGACAACTATTAGCAGCAGTTTCATTTACCCATTTTGTTTTCACATTCATTCCTTTTCCTTGCGGGAATACCAAGAGAGAGTTCACCACTTGTAACTCTTTAGTAGATGCTTTGATTTTTTTTTTGGGGGGGTGGGGGCATCACTGCTCTCCGGTGGTGGGAATAGGAGGCCCAGCCCCACTGCTGGAATTGAACCTCCGTCCCAGTGGGTGGCAGTCCCGCGCACAACAACTACGCCACCGGGGCTCAGCCCTTTAGTAGCTGCTTTGAACTGACCAAATAGATTCCAGACTTCTTTGTTCCATTCTGGGATCTCCACTATTTACTGTATAGTTTCTCCCCCATGAATCTCTTCATGCCCCTTTCATGTCTGCCAATCCGGCTGATTCATTTTTTTGTTCTGGAAAAACAAAAAGTGGAAAGTTGCTGAGAGATACTACACAATTCAAAAGGTATCGTCCAGAGAGTATCCAATATGGCAGCCTTGGCAATGAGCTTGTCTTAGTCTGAGTTCTCTAAAGAAGCAAACCCAGTAAAATTTTTATGTCGACAGATACAGCATAGACAGATAGACACATACACACAACACAGAGATTTATATCAAGGAAATAACTATGGCTAACACAGATGTAGAGTGGGCAGTTCCATGTCTGTGGGACAGATGCTTGGTTGTAGGTTTCTTTAGACTCATGTTTGCTGGGGATAATGAACCACAGATCAACAGGAATATGCAGGCTTCTGGCTAAAGAGGTGAATGGATCCAAGGATGGCAGATCAATTTTGTGGTTGTAGAAGTTAATAAACCTAAGATCTGCAAGTAAGATAGTAGGCCTCTGATAGATCATTGGCTCAAGTCCAAAGAATCAGACATAGTATAAGGCAAAAGAAGCTTTTCCACAGTGCCTAGTTATATTGGAAACAGGCCACACACCCTTGAGCAGATTTCTTCATGGGAGATTGCAAGAACTTAGCTGCCAAACCACTGAGAATCTTGACCTAACCAAGTTAAAACCAAACCTGAACTGTCACAGGGTTTAAATTGAAATCCCCCTTACTCTCTGTGTGACAAACCCCTCCCCACCCTCCCACCACTGCCCAAAGTAAGTGTATTCATGATTCTATACATCAATGTCTTCATCTAGAAAATAGCCATTTAATATAGATGGCATGTTGAAAGGTACACCTGACCCAAGCCCTGGTATTTTCAAATACCTGGAATGCCCATGAAAGCTTCACCCTGGACAAAGAAGCCCATGGAAGAGTAAACATATCTTAATTATGGTTTTGGTGAAGACTGCTGAAAGTGCCATGAACTGCGAGAAGAACAAACAAATCTGTCTTGGAAAAAGTACAGCCAGAATGCTCCTTAGAAACCTGGATGGCGGGCTGAGCCCCGGTGGCGCAGTGGTTGTATGCAGGACTGCGACCCACAGGGTTGGTGGTCCAAATCCAACAGCAGCTCTCCAGGAGCAAGGCTGGTCTTCCTACTTCCACCAGGGGCAGTGATGCCAAAAGAAAAAAAAAAGAAACCTGGTTGGCAATATGCTGTAATGACACTTTTCCTTTGTGATTGTCCTGTGTAAAAGCCATAATACCCATCTTTCTCTGAATAACAACATCAGGCTAATTCCAATTGAAGGACTATCTACAAAATATCAGATCAGCACTCAGAACTTCCAAGGTCATCAAAAAACAAGGAAGTCTGAGAATCAGTTACAGCCAAGAGGAGTCTGAGGAGACATGACAACCAAATGTATTGTAGTATCCTCTGTGAGACCTTGTAATAACAACAAAAATTCAGGACATCAGGCAAAAACTAAGAACATCTGCATAAGGTATATTATTAGCTAACATATCAATATCGGTTAATGTAATGATAATGGTTCTTCAATTGCTAAAATGTACCATACTTAGGTAAGATGTCAATAAAAGTGGAAAATGGTTTAGGATAGGATAGGTGACAAGTTGTGTGTTAGCGCAACTGGGCCCAGAGTCTCAGTCAAGGTTGTCCCCATGATTCAACCTAAAAGAATGTCATTACAATGGGAGCCAAGTAGTTCCTCAGATTCTAGCCCTGATGATATCCCATCAGGAGCATGGCTGCTGGATAGTCATTTTTTGCCAGCCTGAATCCGTCACAATGATTTCCTCTTCTTGTGTCAATGACCTAACATATTGCCTGCTGACCCTGGCAGTTATCAATGCCTTGCCACACTACCTGCTGCCTTTGGATTCATTCTACTGTACCAGGCACAGGCTTGATCAGCAGACCTCTATCACTCGTGA
>PVJH01013371.1:0-60755 GCA_004026705.1 Nesogale talazaci | reverse complement strand
AACAAACCTAGGGACAATGAACAGCAAGAGATCTAAAATTGACGGTGAGGGGGTGTGGAACACCTGGTAGAGTTTGAGCAAGTGCAAAGCAGCTGAGAGGAAATACTGAATGAAGGTCAAACATGATCGTGGGAAGGAAGAAAGTAAAAAGAAATAGAGGAAAGAACTAGGAGCCAAAAGGTATGTTACAGAGGTGTAAATATAGGCACGTGTTTATGTAAATATATTATATATAATGATAGGAATATAGGTCTATGTACATATATTTATATGTTAACTATCATAATAGCAGACAGACATTGGGCCTCTACTCAAGTCCTCTATCATTTGAAGAACACTTGGTTCTAATAACCTGGAATTCTGTGATGCTCATCATCCTGACAGATCACTGAAGTCAAAATGTGTGCATAAGCAAATGTCGTGAAGAAAGCTGATGGTGCCTGGCTATTAGAAAATATAGTGTCTGGGGTCTTAAAGACTTGAAGCTAAACAAGTGACCATCTAGTAGGAAGCAAAAAAGCCAACATGGAAGAAGCACACCCACCTGTGCGATCACTCAGGTATCAGGCATCAGAAGACCCAAAACAAGCAATCATATTGATGTGAACCAGTGGGGTCAGAGTGAAACCCAAAGCCCCTCTCCAGAAAATTGTGGACATCCCCTCACAGAAGGGTCACAAGGAAGAGATAAGCCAGCTAGGGTATAGTATAGCACTGATGAAACACAAAAGAATTCTCTAGTTCTTTAAGACTTCCTCCCTTCCACTATCATGACCCCAGTTACTTTACAAATCCAATTAGATCAGAGCATGCACACTGGTACAGATAAGAACTCTGGCTACATGGAATCCAGGACAGATAAATCCCTCAGGAACAATAATAGAAGTAGCAAAGGGAGAGTAGGGAGAAGGGGGAGAAAAGGGGAAGTGATCAAAATGATAGATGAGTAGCCCCTCTTCCAGAAGGAATGAACAACAGAAACGTGCATGAAGGGGGATAGTGAACAGAAGGAGAAAAAGATGAAACCAAGGTCTTCAGTAGAAAGAAAATATTTTGAAAATGATGAACACATATGTACAAATGTGCTTGATACAGTTGATGTATGGATTGCTATAAGGACTGTAATAACCCACTGCAAAATGCTTTTAAAAAAAAAATTCTGTGAACCTGGAAAACTCACAGGAACAGTTCTACCCTGTACTACAAGGTCATTGCTATGAGGGGGACTCAACTTGATGGTAACCAAGTTTGGTCTGAGAGGTAACATGGAGCACCAAAGCATTGCACTTAATGTTTTTTTAAATGCCACTGTGGTAAAATATATATAACAAAACTTTTGATATTTCAAATTTTTGCATATAAAATCCAATGGCATTAGTTATGTTCCCCAAATTGTGCAACTAGAACTTATCTTTTTTGGGCACAGACCCTTATTTTGATGTGGTCAACCCTTTAGCAACTTTCTGAGAAAGAATGTATGGGAAACACCTGCATTTTTAAACATATATGTGTATTTGATATTTCAAAGTAGCTTGCTTGTTTAAGTTGTCTTTATTCCTCATTCTTCAAGTATAGAGGTCAAGCCTGGAAACACTTTCCTCCAGAATTTCAAAGGTCCTGGTCAAATGTTGTCTAGTCTCTACTATTGATTTTGAGATGTTCGACAACAATCCTGTTTAATTTTGCTTCACCCTGAACATTTAGTTGTTGCTATTTTCCCTTCTGCTTACAATTTCTTGTATAATGTGCTTCAGTGTGAATTGGTTTTTATCCAGGGAGTTTGTACATTGCATATAGATATTCAGTCTGTAATCTTAAAGTTTAAAATTCTGAATTCCATGACATTCAATCTAAGCAAAGGCAGACTGGGAGGATGAAGTTGGGAAGGGAGTAGATCTCATCTTTCACTGCGTGGCACTGTAACCCCAGTGTCCCTCAGGCAACGAAGCCATTCACATCCAGTGGAACTTTTGTTTGCTGAGTGTTGGAGCAACCTTAAAGTGTCCCTAGTTTGCCAAGTTTGAATAAAGCGGGGCAGGGGGGGGGGGGGAGAGGGGCGCTTTGTCTATGAGAGAAGCAAACTTTATTTCAGCCATTCAAATGATTTTCCAGATTCTGGATTTCTCTAACACGAATTATAAATGTGCAAATCATTTTTCTGTGCAGTGGGTAAAGTGCTCTGTGGATAAAGGAAGGGTCAATGGTTTGAATCCACTAGCCAGTCTATGGGGGGAACAATGAGGCTGTCTGCCACTGTAAAGGTTTGCAGCCTTTGATACCCATGGCCAGTCATGCGGATCAGACTGATGGTAATGGGTTCCTTGTCTATTTTTGGAAGCACCATCAAACACAGCCTTTATTTTTGTCCCAGAAAGAGATAATCTTTATCTTGCCCAGGAAGAGCAAGCCAGGCCACTAACGGAACCAGTCTGATTCCATTATGAAAGTCTTACATGGCTATTTATATATCCTAATAGTCTCAGAAAAACAAACACACCATATCTACACAAAAACACGTGCAGGCCCGTTTCCATTGTGGCATTTCTTCGGTAACCTTGCATTGGTTGCATAGATGTAGTTTCAATATTTTCTTGGATCACAAAACTCCAGTTTCCTTGTCCCCAGGCACAGAGCTGGGCGATTCCTCAGTCTCCTTTAGAGCGATTCACGGCCATCTTATCGATCCCTGCTCGAGGCAGCTCCACAAGACAGAGAACTGGCCCTGTGGCTTTGCTGGCGGGATCTCTTTATGGGAGTAGAAAATCTTGCCCTTCTCCCACGGAGGGTCTGGTGGTTTCTGATGGTTGACCTTGCGGTTAGTGGTCCAACTCTTAGCTCACTGCAGCACCCACCCTGACCCCCCCAGGCTCCCTCTCTAAGTCTCCTAGCCATCCGCTAATTGCTGACTCAGAGCGACCCCCCGTCGGGCTTCTGAGATTGTAATGATGTATGGGAATAGAACACCTCGCCTTTCTCCCAGAGCTGCTGGTGGTTTTCAACTCCCAATCAGGAGGATCGCGGTCCAAACAGAATCAGGTGGAGCCCCAAACCTAAAGTCATACTCTCTGCTATTAAGTCTATTGATTGATAGTGATCAATATTTTTGCTAGTAGAGGCAGAAGGGATGTTTGATATTTCCAGACCTTGCCCCTAAACACACTCCTCACAGTGTTTCATGATTTCTCCTGCTCTTCTCCATGTATCGTGGCTGAATGTAGAAAACACAGGAGGAGAGACCAAGTCCATAGAAGAAAGTGGAGTTGCACACAGCCGTAGACTCAATGGAGTAGAACGTTCTCTAGACCTTCTGTAAATCTTTACAGAAGCAGCCCTCTTTCTCCCAAGGAGTAGCTGGTGAATTTGAACCACTGAACTTGGGGTTCACAGTCCAATGCTTAACCCACTGCACCACCAGCAATCCTTTGGAGGTGTCGTAGCGACTCTATAGGTCAGAAGAGAATGGCCCCACGTTGGTTTCCTAGACTGTAACTCTCTACCAGAGTACAAGACCTCCTCTTTCTCCTGTGGAGTGGCTGGTGGTTTTGAACTGTCCCCCTTCTGTGTAACCACTACATCACCTGGGATCCTTCTGGAGGCTTCCCTAATTGGAAGGAATTTGGATCCCAGAGTCATGCATGAAACAGTGACACCCCCTCCCAGCTTGCATTAGACTGCAAGGTAAGCAAGAAATACAACTTTTGTGTGAAAGCAGCTGAATCTGGAGTTGTTTTGGTTTTTTACAACACATCATCCATCAAATCAGACTACTATGTCTCAGAAACAATAATAGGTTCTACATCGTGCTTTGTTTTCCTCTAGCTGTTGCTTAGGAACTGACTCCAGGTAATTATCATCCTGGAAACAGAGCTAACATTCTTCCAGGGAAAACCCATCAGTGATTCACAGCTCCCGAGATTGTGTCCTCCCACACGGAATCGTGTTTTGCCCAGAGAACACTGTGGAAAATACAGTGTGTGATTCGAAGGCTAAGCCATAAAAGACGGGATTTCCCCCTTGCTCTGTAGGAACCAGCTGCCGGATCTGGGGGACTCAGGACAGCCACGGATGGTGAGACACAGACTGGCTACCAGCCACCGGCACCGATGGACTTGTCAGTCAGGCTTGTGACCCTTGGAAGCAGATCTCCAGCCTCGGCCACCCCTTGACTGCAAGCAATCTCATGGGAGCCTCAAACCAGGAGCTGCTCTTAACTACTTGATGCACGGAAACTGTGGGCAAGAATAAATATTGATTGTTTTTGAAGACACGAAGTTTTGGAGTGATTTGTTCCTTCAAAAGACAACTGAAATAGCCATGAAAAGGCAGTTTGAGGAAATTTCTATATTCTTAACAAGTCTCACTCTTCGATGCGTTGTTCTTGGAACAGTCTACACAAGGAATCATTCTTCTTACCACCGAGTGATAGAGGGTTGTATCAACCCAGTAGCTAAAAGGATGTAGGGTGGAATCATTTGGTAATGGCAGTTTTTAAGTTGAAGGTGGAAAAGTGTCTGCTGATGTCCACATCTTCTTGAAATCCTTAAACAGGGTGGAAGACTCTGGAACAAAAGAGAAGTTAGGGGAATACTTTTGAATACTACTATTGCCACAAACATTTTAAAGTACTAAGAGGATACTGACTGACTACAATATGGGAATGAAAAATGTCTGCACTGCTGTAGTGCCTAAGCTTTAGTATAGTAATAGAGATTATTATTATGTTGAATGAACATGAAACCCACTTATGTCTTACGTGTGTATCCATTACTTTCTCCTACTGACTTCCCACAAAAGATTGCCTTATTTCAACATTTTTGGAAAATAGGCTAACTAGATAAACAACCAAAACCCACTACAGATAGCGAAGAGATGGTAGTGAGAGAGCATGTGTTAAAATTCTCGAGAAGTGTGCAGAAGGATGCTTCCTTTTGCAATAGAATCTTTATCCTTTAAAGCAATGCTTCTCAATCTTGCTAAGACAGTGACATTTTCCCCCCTCATAAAACCAGTGACCCTTTAATACTGTTCCTCATGCTATGGTGACCCCCCCAAACATAAAATTATTTTCATTGCTACTTCTTAACTGTAATTTTGCTACTGTTATGAATTCTAATGTAAATATCTGATTTGTAGGATCTAGTTTCATTGTTTCAAAATCAAACATAAACCTAATTAAGGCCTAGTGATTAATCACAAAAAATATGTAATTATATATTGCGAAATATTTGTGTTTTCTGATGGTCTTAGTTGAGGCCTGGGAAACGGGTCAAGACCCACATTTGAGAGGCGCTGCTTTAAAGGAACTCACTAGAATTATACAGTGGAGTTCCAGAGCATACAGCTGCATCCACAGAGAGGGGTATCTTGGCCGGTGAGCTTCTTCTCCAGGTGGGTAGTTAACAAAATTCCTCCAGCAGTAGTCATACTCTACAAAACACAAATCTTGGTTTAGTGAAGAAGTACAAGTTATTCAGAGACTTCTAACTGAAAAATGAATATGTCATATATACAGTTCTCTGGCCTGGTCACCAAGCCCTTAGTAAGAAGCACTCACCAGTGCAAGACCATCTGTTCAAATCCATCAGCCTCTGTACAGGTCTTTCTGCTCACATTATTTTGGAATTAATTTTTTTTGGGGGGGGCATCACTGCTCTCCGGTGGTGGGAGTAGGAGGCCCAGACCCACTGCTGGAATTGAACCTCCATCCCAGTGGGCCGCAGTCCCATGCACAACCAGTACGCCACCAGGGCTCAGCCCAGGAATTAATATTTTACTCTGAGACTTTGAGCGTGAAATCACCAATCTCCTGACCTAGAAACCAAATGCTACCACCAAAGCCTTCCCCAAAACACTTCAGAATCTGCTTGCTGTTTGTACCTGGGGCACTCATAATCTGGATTGTCACGCCACAAGTGACCACGAGGTCCCTGAGTCCTTGCCGGTTACACCGATCCATGTGTTGGAAAAGGCGTGCGACATAAATAACAAGAGTCACATTGGGGTGCTGCTTCAAAAACTCTCCAATGGCCTTGCAGCATTCCCAGCAGGGACTCCAGGACAAGAACCAGGTGATGGAGCAGCTGACGGAGGGGCGAAGATGTCTTTCGGAGGTGAACTTTTCGATGAAGTTGACTTCCGCGTGCTTGGTTGAGTTCTGGCCCGAGCTTCGCCAGCTCCTGTGGCTCGAGCCCCAGTTGACTTCGTAGAGGAGGCAGGTCTCTTTACGGAGTTCTCGGGGGTCGAAGAAGACCTCAAATTCCCAGGGATTGATTCTTCTCCTGAAATATAAACAGCAGCCCCATGGTGTCAGGCCATCCCTAGAGCCCCTTAGACATGCACTCTTCTTCTAGACCAGCACTTCTCAACCTGTGGGTCGCGAACCCTTTGTTTTGAAAGACCCTTTCACAGGGGTCGCCCGATTCATTACTGTAGCAAAATGACAGTGATGACGTAGCAACAAGAATAGTTTATGGTTGGGGCGGTTATCACAACACGAGGAACTGTTAAAAGGTCTCAGCATGAAGAAGGTTGAGAACCACTATTCTAGACTATTCTGTCTACATAATTATATCCCCAAAATTTTTTTTCTTGAAGAATATATATATATATTTTTGGGGGGGGACATCACTGCTCTCCGGTGGTGGGAGTAGGAGGCCCAGCCCCACTGCTGGAATTGAACCTCCGTCCCAGTGGGCCGCAGTCCTGCGCACAACCACTACGCCACCGGGGCTCAGCCCCTTGAAGAATATATTTATCGACAAATCTTACTCATTGTAATGTCCCTTCCCTTCCCATACAATTTTGTTGTCCGATCCCATCCGGTGGGGCAATACAATCATCCATGTACCATGATACAGCTCCCTCTCTCCCCTTTCTCACCTCCCCCACCCCTTCTCATCTCACATTACCCTGACTCCTGTCGTGTCTCTGATGGGGTCATCTATCTTGACTACCATGAGCCAAGCGACCTTAAACGAGCAAGGATCTGGTCTGTAATTCACGACAAAGAAAGAGATCCCTGTTTGCACTCTTGTCACTGTAGCCTCTGTCATCTTTAAGCAACTGATAGACTATAAATGCTGGTATGGTGGTTAGTGGCCGAGTACCTAGCTACTACGTCACCAAGCTCCTTTAAAACAAACTTCTTGGCTCTTTTTCAGGAGTCTGGGGAAGCCTAGCTCATCTTCAACATTGAGTGGGCTCACACCATCAGCTCTCCTCCCCCCACCCCACCACCCCCTTAGGAAGGTGAGGAAATCTTAAAGAACCAGAGGATAGTTATGTGGTTCATCAGTGCCACTCTGCACCCTGGACTTATCCTTAGTCTGCAAGGCCTGAGGGAATTGTCTTGCTGGTGGACTTTGGGTCTCCACTACATCCAGTCCCATTCATATCAATTTGGATGTGTGTTTTTTGAACTTGTGATACCTTGTCCCGTAGAGACTTCATGATCACACGGGCTGTTGGACTTCTTCCATGTGGGCTTTGCTGCTTTCTTTTCTATTCTATGTCTCAAAGCTAGCTGGAGAGGCCCATCTGATTTATCAGAGCTTTTCACACACATGTAATGAAAAGATTTTTTGCCCAAATCATCTGGTCACCGATTTATATACACCATTGCTTTTCAGTCTAGAAGTGTATTATTATTGTGCCTTCGTGTCTCTTTGTAAGGGTCCTCATTCAATTCTAACCTTTATACAGCACAGTTGGAAGGGCCATGACTTAATTCTTTTTCTCTTAAAAAAAAAGTATTAATTATTTTGAAAATATACACTGTAGAAATACCTTGATTCGGGCTGAGCCCCGGTGGTGTAGTGGTTATGCGCAGGACTGCAGCCCACTGGGACGGAGGTTTAATTCCAGCAGTGATGCCCCCCCCCCAAAAAAAAATAATACCTTGATTCAATAATATCTAGATGTACAATTCAGTAATATTGACTACATGGTTCTAATTATAAACCATTTTTATCCTTCTTCTTCAAATTGGTCCTCCACCATTAACATAAGTTCACTGTCCTCTGACTTCCTGTTGAACCTTACAAATCGTTATTGTCATTTTGATCCCATATCGATAATTCTTTAAAAGAACATTAGTCCTAATAAATAAATAGACAATCACTAATTCTTAATCTTGATTACTCCCCAGTGAACACTAACCAGATTTTCTCAGGTATTGAAACCTCAGATTATCAACAAAAAATCTACAGTTGCATCTGAGAAGAGAGTGACATAGAATCCTGTTTAGTAATCCCTCACAAGAGTCTCAGGATGCTCTTGATGACACTTTTACATTGAACACTCCCCATGTCTCAAATCCCTGGCTCTGGGGAGTCGGGGTCCTGCTGAGGAATCCTCTTGGCAAAAGGGTTGAATTTGAAACTAATTGCACACAAACAGATTCCACTTGTCCCTCATCCACCACCTTTACTACTTACATAGGCCAATCCTTCCCCTCAGCATGAGATAGTATATCTATTCTTCAGCAGTAGCCTTCTCGTTAATAATATGTCAGGAAACTGAATAGATAATAGCAACAGATGAGTTCTTTAGACATTCTATTAATGACTATAGAATGTGTGCTTTAAAAAGAGAAGACCAAAAATAAATAAATAAATAAAAGGGCTGAGCCCCGGTGGCGTAGTGGTTGTGCGCGGGACTGCAGCCCACTGGGACTCTGGAGATTCAATTCCAGCTGTGGGGCTGGGCCTCCTACTCCCACCACTGGAGAGCAGTGATGCCCCCCCCCCCCAAAAAAAAAGAGAAGACCAGTCTTCGATCAACTCCATTGAAGCAAACTGGAAGAGAATTTATGTAAATGGAACCCAAAAAGTATAGCTGAAAAGAATGCTAATCACCAAAAAAAATTGTGCTACCCACTTTATTTTTATTTATTTATTTATTTTTGGCATCACTGCTCTCCAGTGCTGGGAGTAGGAGGCCCAGCCCCACTGCTGGAATTGAACCTCCGTCCCAGTGGGCCGCAGTCCCGCGCACAACCACTACGCCACCGGGGCTCAGCCCCTGCCACCCACTTTATTACGCTACTTCCTTTTCCTTTATTACAGTGATCTGGAATCAAACCTTCATGCCTCCCAGGTTAGTTGTATTAGGAAAAGTGGGAAAAGCTACAAAAGTATACTACTCTACTTGGGAATGTTTGTAATCCATCTTCTCAATAAACACAAGTGTCATAATCACATCAAAGTATTTTTTTAAAGGAAGTGTTAATCATAGAGAATAAAGTTGTAAATTGAAGGAGCACAGCAAGTGAGAAGAGCAATATAATGACCACTGCAGTCTTGCGGCTGTAAGTGATCACCTACTCTTGGCTGGATCGTATCCTTCTTACCTCAGAGTGGCATCTCCAGTGGAAGGACCTGTTGACCAAGAGATGGTGATGTGAATCACACGCAAATATAATTGAGTTGCTAACATAAAAAGTGCTCTATTCTTCCAAGAATGAAACCCAAAGTAGAAAACCGAGTTTAATTTGCTCTTAGGTTAATTGGATTGGATAGTCTTTCTGCATAGGAGAAAATCTAGACCTTTTGAAGTTCTGCTAAAATGTCCCTTTGAGGGATGAGCCCCGGGAGTGTAAGTGGTTGAGTGCAGGACTGCAGCCCGCGGGCTTGGCGGTTCAAATTCAGCGGCGGCTCTCAGAAGCAGCACTGGGTAGCGCCCACAACCACCAGAGGCAGTGATGCCCGCTCCCCCCTCCAACCAAAAAAAAAAAAAATGTCCCTTTGAAACAAATTGGCCTGGAAAGAGGGAAAGAGTGAAGCAGCCAGCACTGCTCTTAGAAGAAGAACAAAGCATAGCATTGGCACCAATTAGAACTGGAAGAGGAGAAATAAGTGTTGTTGTATCCTTGTGTCCAGTCACTAGGGTCCTCAATACACAGGGCCTCAGATAATTTTGCTTTCTCCTTCAGTCAAAAGGCTCCCTGGAATAGTCAAGAACCCTCTCTAGCCCTTGTGTCCAGCAGGTTTTTGTCAACACGAGGGCATAAGGCCAATGCCAGCCAAGAAGAGGACCCTCTTATTTCCATCACTAGTTGATGTCTGTGGTGGTCATGTGCTTGATGTCAATTTCATGATTGGAAGTCTAGAGGTGGAATCTAGCCTGCTAATCTTCAGTAGCCAATGAGGCCTCTGCATGGTCATGGCTTTCTCCTGAGACTGCTGGGAAATCTCGCGATATTTTCCTCGTGGAGATGAAAGGCAATCTCCCCAGTTGTTGGGTGTCAGTCTCCGAGACAATGAACTATGGACAAAACAAGATGGCGGCATTGGAGAAGATGGAGGAGCTAGAGGAGAAGTCACACAGCCTTACCCTGATGGAACCAGATCTCTGAAGCTGGAGAAGCCACATGGAGACCCCTGTCAATGCTGAGTTGCTTCTTCCACCACTGGATGCTGTTGTTGATGGGCCCTGAGCCCTGGAAGCAAGGAGCCAGGGGGAGATCCCTGCAGGCGCCGGGATTCTGCACCCACTGGCCTGTGACTTCGTGAGTCACCCATATGACTGGTATTGGACATATGGGCTATTATCGGACTTATGACTTTGGACTGGACTGGGTTGGGATGCTTTCTCATTGTCCCATTCCTCTCGTATAGAAACCTTTCCCTTATATCCATATGTGTGCCTATGAATTTGTTTCTCTAGTCTACCCAGACTAACACAATGTCAAATCTGTTCTCACTCACAGTAACATGGATGAATGCTAGGTAAGATCTTTTGGAAGTCGATCACCAGGCTTGTCTTCCAAGGCACCAAATGGGTTTGTACCCTTAATCGCTTGGCTAACAGTCGAGTGTGTAACTATTGGTATCACACTGGAACTGCTGAAAGAATACTGGTGACCAGCAAAAGAAGTCACCCATGGAACTTGGGAAAGTACAGTCTAATGGAGGAGTGGGTGTGGAGAAGCACATGTGTATCCTTTCCACAAACACTCATGAAGAACCTACGAAGCATGTGACACTCTTCTAATTATTGGAAGTAGAGCGATGGGTTAGAACAAACCCCAGTCGGCTGAACCCTGGTGGCCTAGTGGTTGAGTGCGGGACTGCGGCCCACAGGGTTGACAGTTCAAATCCACCAGCAGCTCTCCAGGAGCAAGGCTGGGCTTCCTACTCCCACCAGGGCAGTGATGGCACCGAAAAAAAAAAAAAAAAAAGAACAACCCCCAGTCTCCACGGAGGAGCTATTCTAACGGTGGGGAGAGAATACATAAGTCACTTGATGTGTACTATAAAGTCAGTAGGAACTTGATATGAAAAATATCGGGAGGATAAAAAGTGATAGGAATGCATACTGGATAAGATAGTTGTGAGGTGAGAACACTTGCTATTAGCTCCTATCAGACAGGACCCTTAGAGTGACACCACGTGGAATGGAATGGAAGACTGCCTAGTCTGATACCATTCCCAGGAGTGGTCGTGGCTGATTCATAGGGTCTTCCCTGGCTGATTTTTAGAAGTAGACTACCAGTCCTTTCTTCCTAGTCATGCTTAGTCTAGTTCAGTGGATAACTGTTCAGCTATCACAGCAACACACAAGCCTAAACTAAGCGATGGTGGAGGCTGTGCCTGTGGTGCGGTCACCTGAGAGTGAAACCCAGGTCTCCTGTACGAAAAGGCAGGAATCTTCTGCTCACTGCCCCACCCCCCGCAGGCCCTCTTAAGAGACTTAGGACACGGAATTCCACACCTTGGAAAGCAGAAATGCTACTCGGCTCTGGTTTTCTTTTGTTCACGTGAACTGAGGCGCGGGATGTGTCGTGTGCATAGTTAGTTACAAGCCCTGGTTGTGCAGTGATTGTAGTCTTCGCTGCTCGTCGGTAGGTGGATGGGTATAGCCCACCAGCTCCTCTTTAGGGAAAGAGGCGGCAATCTGCTTCTATAAAGATTGGGTCACACAGCAGATGGAGATCATGTAGGATCCCTCCCGGAGAGTAAGTATGAGTCAAAGTTGACTTGATGACCATGAAAGTGTGTGGATTGTTTATGTGTGTACGTGTGCTATTTGAAAGGTGAAGTTTATCTGGGGAGGCAGTAGACAGGACCCATAATCAAATGGCTCCATTACCAGCACCAACCCCCCTTTTCTAAGAAAGCTGAGGTTCACGAAAGCATAGTTCAGAGAGCATAGTTTCTTCTACTATGCCATATTTTCTGTTATGTTCTCCCCAAATGTTTCAGAAATCATACCTGTACTATTATGTTTTAATCCCATTTAAGAGTGAGAGTTCTTTGTTATGGTAAGAAACAATTTAAGACCCTACATGCAAAGAACAGATTAGAACAGAGGCAAAGTTTGGGGAAATATAAACTAAAGCACATGGAGAAATTCCAGGAGGCAAGAAACAGAAGCTGAAGAGACAAGAAACTCTTTAGAGCCAACAGAGACAGAAAGCCTACCCCTAGTGTTGGTGCCTTGAACTCAGTTTTCTACCTCTTAAACTGTGAGAAAAAGACTGGCAGAAACCCCAAACCCATCTGTAGACAATAGGACATCCCCTCACAGAAGAGTCACAAAGAAGGGATGAGTCAACCAAGGTGCAGTATTTATAGCCTCAATGAAACACACAATATGCATCTGGTTCTTTGAGACTTCCTCATAGTGGGGGCACTATCATGACCCAAGTCTGGCTTTTCAGTTCAGCCTAGACCAAAGCATGTATACTGATACAGAAAAGAACTCACGGAATCCAAGTCAGATAAATCCCTCAGGAATAGAAAAGGAAGTAGCATTACCGAGAAGATAGAAAGAAGGTGGGGGGGAGAGGGAGAGGAAGGGGGAGTTGATCGCAATGATCAATGCATTCCCCACCCCACCCCCAGGGGGATGAACAACAGAAACAACAGTGGGTGAAGGGAGAAAGAGGCTGGTGTAAGATATGAAAATAATAGTAATTTATAATTTATCAAGGGGTCACAGGATGGGAGGGGACAGAAAAAAAGGAGCTGATGATACCAAGGGCTCAAATAGAAAGCAAATGTTTAGAAAATGATGATGGCAACAAATGTACAAATACGGTAAATACAATTGATGTATGGATTGTTAGTAAGAGCTGTAACAGTCTCCAAGATGATCTTAAAAAAAACAAACAAACCAATGTTTGAAACAACCAATGGCTGTAAAGGAGAAAAGACTAGTGGTCTACCCCTGTGAAGATTACCTTCTAGGGAGCCTCCCAGGGCAAGTCTACTCTGCCCCTTTGGGCCACTATGAGTCGGACCCAGCTTGATGTCATACAACGCGCTGGCTCTCCCATTGTTTCCTGCTTCTAAGTGCTATCTAAAGGTTACATTTTAACTTATTAGTAGTAGTATTATTATAAATGAAACATTGACTTAGTTTCCAAAAATCATAGCTTGTAACATAATAAATCTTACATAAGGATGATATTGAAGGTGCTTACTTGCTTATTTTCTTCTCCTCTCCCTCCCAAGGATAATGTCCAATATATCAATCAACAGGAAAGCTGGAAAATGTCCCGAGGACCCAAGCACAAAGACACACACACACACACACACATACACACACATACATACACACACACACATATGCGTGCACAATTCTTGTGCTGTGCCCAAGTACGGAGCTTGTCAGACACCCCCCCCCCCAAAAAAAAAAAACACACACACATTACCTTTCTCAGCAGTCATGGTGCTGCTCTGTCTCCCAGCTGCCCCTGGAGTCATGTGCTGTGCTGGTTGCTTGCTCCTGTGAGCAACACACCTGAACTTTGTCCTCTCAGGTGTGCCCGCTGCCACCTCCTTGGGCACAGAATGACTCATTCTTGAGTTTCAGGTAGTTACGGAGTCTCTGGGCCATATAAACAGGTAGCACAGGAGAGGGAACCTGGATCATTGGCTTGATAAGAGAAGCTGGGCGGTAAATGACATTAGTTCTATGGCATCGGTCCCTGGCAGGCATCCCACATGCCAAAGGGTTCTCTGGTGTCGACATCAAAAGATGTTAACCTTCCTCTTGCCTTTAAATGAAGGCCGGTATAAGACTGGCCCACCCTTCTTTATTGAGAGAGAAGAGAGAGAATGGACCTCCTGTAAACTGAAGATCTTCAGTGTGACCTGGTCGGAACATTTAGACCTTGTTTCTCAATTATTAGTGACATATTTCTAACTTCCTCTAACTTTGCTCTTTGTTCCCACTCCCCATTGGAAAAGAGGTGGGGGGAGCACAGCTGGACACCAAATCAAAAGAACCTTGACCCCTGAGTCAGATTATTATTGCGCCAGTCTCTGTTCTCTCTCTTCCTGATCTCAATCCCTGCAGGAGTGAATGCTACTGTCATTACCCCCCGTTCCCCATACAAGGTCAAGTGTGAGCTCCTGATTCCTCTGAGCCGCAGAAGTCCCTCTCAAAACCTAAAACAGAACAAAACAAAAACCCACCCAAATCATTACCCTAAGTCACAGAAGAGTCTCCCGAGGCCTTGAACTTTAACACTCAAGTCTCTAGAAATCCTAAACCTGATCTATGTGAAGCTGGAAAGTCTACAATATGAAACAATTGTTTGGACAATTGCATGTGAGAATTTTGAGGCAGCAGCAGCAGCAGCACTCCCACATTGATGTTTCCCCAAAGATGTTCATGCTCTAAGCTCTGGGATGGGTAAATATGTTACCTTATCTGGCAAAGGAATCCCTGGGTGGCGCAGTTAAGAGCTGGACTACTAGCTGAGAGGTCGAGGCGTCAAACCCATCTGGAAGCACGTGTGAAGCTAGGTCTGGGATCTGCTTCCGAAAGATAAGCATCTTAAATCCTCATGGACCAGCTGTATTCTGCGCACGGTTGGCCAGTCTGAATTGATCTGACATCAACGAGCAACGCTCATAGGGTCCTCGATCCCTCACAGAGAGAAGGAAACTCTTATTCTGTCTCAATCAAGAGAGGGCAGGAAAACACCAGAATTAAATTCTGCATAGAACGGGATAAAAATATAGGACATAATTCATATTCTTAAAAATGACCAATCTTACTGAACTGATGGAAACTAGAGGAACCCTTGAGACTACTGCCCTAAGATTTCCTTAGAGCTTGGAACCAAAAGCTCCCCGAAGTGGCTACCATCTAAAACAAACCAACAAAACCCCAAACCCTCTGTCATTCAGGCAACTCCACCTCATGACTCCATGTAGGTTTCCAGGGGCTTTGCAAAGGCTCAGAGGAGATGGGAGCAGATACCCCCACCTTTCCCCACAGAGCAGCCGGCTTTGAAGTTGGCTCAACACTTCACCACCACCAGCAGCAGGCTCCTAAGCAGTGCTTAGTATTCCAGACAAATAGGATGACTTAGAAAACAGTGAATTCACCCTTAAACTATCAAGTCTCTGAGACCAAATGGTTGATATTTGCACAGGAGCAAAGACGGGAAGGCAAGATGGGGCAGAAATACAGATAAGAGAACAAATGAAATGAAAGTAAGGCGAAGACTGGTACAGATAAAATGAGACTCCAGGTCATGGAGCAATTTATTTGCTGTGTAAGCTTTCACCAAAATAGTAAGCTTGTTTGTCTTTAAAGAAAATAAGCAGCTTGATCGGTAGGGCCAACCCCTAAAAGAAATCTCTAAAACTCTTGAATTGCTTCCATCTTTGGAAGAAATGGCATGCCTATTTTGTACTTCAGCTTTGCCTAGTCTCTAGGCCAGTGGTTCTCAACCTGTAGGTCATGACCCCTTTAGGGGTGGAACCCTTTCATAGGGGTTGCCTTATTCATAACAGTAACAAAATGACGGTGATGAAGTAGCAATGAAAATAATTTTATGGTTGGGGGTCACCACAACATGAGGAACTATATGAAAAGGTCACTGCATTAGAAAGTTGAGAATCACTGCTCTAGGCTAAAATTCCTTAACCTTCATATTTATTTTAGTGTATGTGTTGCTGAAGCAAGCACCCTTCATACTGATTTTGACAAGTCTGTAAAACTGATTTTTTTCATCAAAAGTCTAATCCTGGTATTAGCCCTGTTGTTCTTTTCCCATCTGTTAGATGTTCACCATCAAGTGGAAGGAGATCCAGTTTACCTGAGGCTACTTTAGCCCAAGATTTATAACATTCTGAATTAAAATGGAGATGTTTGTTCAACTAACAATTCTGTTTGTTTCTGGAAGAACAAGTGTCTTTGAAATTGCCTTACTTTTTAAAGTAAATGGATGCCTGCATCTTTTGTCTAGAGACCTTGCTTCCTTCAGTCAGCCCATCTTCCAGTCTTTGATTAGAAGTGACTTCTGAGTACAATTCAGGCAAGGCCCTTGTGTTTTTGACTTTAGCCTCTTGCTTAAGAGTCCTAAGTATCTGATTAATTATGTAGGAGGGGAGCTTTAGAAAGTTTGTGGGACAAGGTGACAAAGGGAACACGTGTCAGCCATCAAAGAACTAAAAATTATATCATTATAAATTTGAGGGAGTAGAGGACAAAACCCATCTGTAGGTGAAGTGACATCCCCTTACAGAAGGGTTGCGGCCAGGAGACGAGCCAGTTAGGGGGTAGCATAGCAAGGATGAAATATGAGACTTTCTCCTAGTTCTTAAATGCTTCCTCTCCCCCCTCCCAATTCATAATCATAACCCCAATTCTACCTCACAAATCTGGCTAGACCAGAGGATATACACTGATACATAAGGGAACTGGAAACATGAAGAATCCAGGACAGATGATCTCTTCAGGACCAGTGGTTGAGTGGCATGGTTGGTAGGATGGTGTAAGAAGGGGAAACTGATTTCAAGGATCTACATATGGCCTCCTCTCTGGGGTATAGACAGCAGGGAAGTGGGTGAAGGGAGACATCAGAGTAGGATATGAAAAAATAATAATTTATAAATTATTGAGTATTCATAGGGGGGGCAGTGGAAACATGAGCTGATACCAGGGTCTTAAGTGTAAAGAAAATGCTTTCAGAATGATGGCGGCAACAAATGTACAAATGTGCTTTGCATACAATGTATGTATGTATGTATGTATTGTGGTGGAATTTGTATGAGCCCCTAATACAATGATTTTTTAAAAAAAGAAAAAAGTTTGTGGGAAAATTCTACTATCTTCTAATTCAATTTTTGTTTTTTTGGGAGGAGGACATAACTGTTCTCTGGTGGGAATGGGAGGCCCAGCCTTGTTCCTGGAGAGCTGCTGCTGGATTTGAACCACCAAGCCAGTGGGCTGCAGTCCTGCACTCAACCAGTACACCACTGGGGCTCAGGTCCCTAATTCAATTTTTCTATGACCTCATTGAAGCCCCCTAATATAACACTGCATTGGAGCTGTGGACACCAATTCCTCTCCCTTCCCTATTGACTGTATCTTCAAGCATAAAAAGGCAGTCATTCCCATCCATTTGCAAACATACGTCTTTGATATATGCAGGTTCCTAACAACAGGCATTACCTCCCACACTGTGTGCTTCTGCTGTCCAATAAAGTATATTTTGTCTTGCCAAGGAAAAAAATCCTATGATCTCTGGCAAATCTATAAACAGTAACTGAATTAATGGTTCCTTGGGAGAATGGCTGGAGAGGTTACAGGGACATGGGGGGTTAATAGCAATGAGTACAAGAAGGAAGAAAATGTTTTACAGCTGATTGTACAGCTCTTCTTGATGTGAGCTTAGCTACTGAACTGTATGTGTGAATTACACACAATCAAACTGTAGAGGGAAAATAATCCTACTGTCTTGGTCACTTAGTGGTTACACATAGGGCTGTGATCCGAATGTACACTTGGAAACCAGCAGCAGCTCGGAGGGAGAAAGCCTGGGCTTTGTATTCCTGTAAGCAATCGGTGTCTGGGAAACCCACAGGGGGTCGCTCTGAGTCAGCCTTGACTGCCTGGCAGCAGGTTTGTTTTCATTTTGTATCTGTAAGTTCTTGTATCAACAGTAGTAGCCTTTTCTACTTGAAATGGGTCCATACCTTGATTTCACTTTCCTTTTGCTTTCTGATAAAAGATCAGATTCTCCCATTTATAACAGCTAATTGTGTGCTTTTCAGAAGACCTAGGACAATACCCCTTTCATTAACTCAAAACCTACACATCACTCACTGCAAGAGGAAAATAACCACATGTAGCTAAAGCAGCAGATGTCAAATAATTGTCCTTATGACCCCATGGGCACCTTTTTTTCAGAAAAATAAATTGCCCATCAATGCAGCATTACAAAGTTTATTTAAACAGCATGTCCAAAATTAATAGTCAACATGTTTAATGCTGCCAAACAAAGTAAATCTAACAGATAAGACCATTTGAAATAGTAGAATATATTAATAGTTCAGTTCCACTGAGACAGATGCCATTTCAAGACTCTGCTCAAACATCAGTAGGTTCAGGGGTGAGTGAGAATGTCGTTGTTTGGTGTTGTCTATTTCTACTCATAGTGATGGTGTGTGCAAGAGGGTAACTGCCCACAGAGTTTTCTTGACCGAAAAGAAATGGCTTGCCAGCTCCTTGATAGGCTGTTTGTGAGTGCCAGGTGGCTGTGGGGTTGAACTGCCACCTTTGAGTTAAACAGTTGAGCACATAACCATCGTTAGCACCACAGCTTCCTTAAGGCTTGCACTTCAAAATATCCTCTTGCAAGCAAAACATCTTTATTGTTTAGAGTAGATAGAACATAAAAAGGGATGTAAAACTTTTGCATAACCCTTGGTATCCTGATTATATATATATATATATATATATATATATATATATATATAATTTCATACTTAAGAGTTAAAAGTTAAAACCTTATCTGATTTGGGGAAGCACACTTTTATGGGAAACTACTCTAAGGTCGAATCTCTGTCTTACCTTATGGTTCCTGGATATGCATGTGTGTCTGCACACATACTACAAAATAGGATGGAATTATCGTGGGTTTCCAAGGCTGTAAATCTTTATGGGAGCAGAAGACTTCGTCTTTCTCCCAGGGAGCAATTAGTGGGGTAGAACCACCGGCCTGTGTTTAGCAGCTCAAGGCACAACTCAAGTTGTAGTCCGTTATAGTATCAGGGTTCCTTGCTTAATTTCTAAGTATCACTAATAATACTATTCTTAACCCTATCTTTTCCCAAAGAAATGGTAAATGTAGATGCATGGACATTTCGGTTCCATGAGGTTTTGAACCAAACAGATAGTTTTATTAGAAAATATGCTCTAGTGGTCGCTTTGGCCTGACATATATGAAAATTGGAACGATGCAGGGAAGATTAGCATGGCCCCTGTGTAAGGATGACACGCGGGTTGAGCCCCGGTGGTGTAGTGGTTTTGCGCGGACCGGTGGCGTAGTGGTTTTGCGCGGGACTGCAGCCCACTGGGATGGAGGTTCAATTCCAGCTCCACAGGAGCAAAGGTTGGGCCTCCTACTCCCACCACCAGAAGGCAATGATGCCTAAAAAACTAAAAAAAAAAGATGACACGTAAATTCGTGAAGCGTTCCATATTTAAAAAAAGAAAATATACTCTAGAAATACTCTATGCACTTTTTTCTTTGGATAGGCTACCCACATCCACATTCATCAACCACCATGTCCTCATAATGTCGAAGAATGACATTGTCATCATTGTCGTGATAGAGCATGGAAATGGGGGAGAGTTTGGTGGGGACGCAGAGAGCGTCTGGGACCTCCGGATCAGTTGCACTCATCAGCGCTTGCATGAACGCATAATTCGAGCTATTGAGGGACGTGGTTAGTGAGAAAGGACACTCCCCATGGCAGTAGTTCGCCATGAATCCCCGGGGCGCGATGATCCACTTATGCCACCCGAGGTCCCGGAAACTGATGAAGAGCTGGTGACGATGGCAGAGGTTCTTGCAAGAAGCCGTCGGGACAGGCAGGGCTGACCGCCTCTTGCGGGACGAGCCGTGGCACTGCTCAGGGTCGAGGGTGACCACCAGAAGAGAAGCCTGGAGGAGGCGTCTCAGTCGCGCGCAGGTGTCCCCAGGCTGGAAATCCGCCGTGTCTCTGTGTCCTCTGACCAGGATTTCCAGGAAGAAACCCAGAGTCTTCCGGGAGTTGCTATTCCAATCCTTAGCCGTGGGCAGCAGATCGAAGTGAAGGGCACCGTGGGGCCAAGGCACTGATTGAAGGGCAAGCACTTTACCTGGCTGGGGAAGGGACCTGCCCCCCACAGGAGCTTCCTGGACCAGAGACAGGACCAATTCCAGTTCTGGTCCCAGTTTGTAGTAAGTGTTGGGCCCCAAATCCAGGTTCAGCTGCACCATTGTTAACTGCTCCTTTTCTGTCATGGTAGACAGGTTAAAGGAAAGGTGCTTCTGCAGACAAAAAGAGGCTTGGGGAAGTTTCTTGGAGTAAAGAAGAGAACCTGGGAGGAAACAGACATAGACATAGGAGAATCACCAGAATATGGTTGACTTCAGATCTACTAGTCTAAAAGTCTACATAGACAAAAATCAGGACAGAAAATAGGTTATACTTGAGAGGACTTGGTCCCCCCATCTCTCTTATAGTCCATTGGCTACCCAAAGTATCCTGGCTAGAATTTTATCTCTAAAATTCCATGATAGGCAGGGAGGCTTTTTTTAATCTTCTATAAGCTGTAGGTGAAATTTAGCAGTCTCTTCACTAATGTTCTCTGGTGGCATAATGCTTATGTGTTGGGGTGCTAACCAAAAGGTCAGAAACTTCGAAACCACCAGCCACTCAATGGGAAAAAGACAGGGTTTTCTAGAAGAGTTATAGACTCAAAAACAGTAAAAAAAGAGAGAGTCTCAGAAACTCACAGGGGCAGTTCTACCCTGTCCTACCAGGTCATTATAAACCAGAATTGACTTGAGGGCAATGAATGAGTTCAATTGTGAATACAGGACACAAATCATGTGACCACGGCCTACCATATTGTTTCCTAATAAAAAAATAGAAAGGTACATATGTACACATAACATTAAGAAGTTTCAAATATTATTAAACATTTATATTCATGCTCTTTTCCTTCAACTGACCTTAGTAATTAGTCCTTTCTGTCGATCTTATTATATTAAGAATAACACACTCTATAAAATCTATTTATCTTTAAAATATCCACACACATATTTCAATTTAGAATTTGTTTTCTTTTCTTTTTTTTTTTTTTGGCATCACTGCTCTCCAGTGGTGGGAGTAGGAGGCCCAGCCCCACTGCTGGAATTGAACCTCCGTCCCAGTGGGCCGCAGTCCCGCGCACAACCACTACGCCACCGGAGCTCAGCCCCTTTTTTTTTTAGAATTTGTTTTCTTCATAAACATAAACATTTTATTTCATGCAGGCAAAGTACTCTCCTAGAGCCAAGGTCCCACTCGTTTCAGGTTGACAAAGGGACTGTCGGGACAACGATGTTTATGATCCTTGCCAGGCAGACACTGCTGGCCAAAACCTACTGGCACAGATTGGAAATCTTGAGAGCTCCACTGGAGACCACCTTGATAAGGTGAATGGCATGAATTTTTTGGTTTTCCAGTGCATAATGCAACATAAAGCCTTGTGTATGCCTACACTACACTGTAGAGTCTATTAAGTGGGCACTAGCACCATGAAAACATTTGGAACATTGAGACAACGATCAGAAACGTGGCAGAGACATGAAGCGAGCACATGCTTTCAGAAGAATGACTGCTGGCCTGGCAGTCACTTCTATTCTTGCTGCTTTGAATGCTTTGTCTCCTACCTCACTGAACACAACATCTTTTCATTTCGCCATATGGAACCACTCCTTGGGTCTTCCCAAGTGGTGACTGTGTTGTCTTTCTTTAAAGCTAATTTCTCTCTCTTCATTTTAACCCTCACCTACTGTTAAGCAACAAACCCAAGAGGATAATTTTACTTTTTTTTTTTCACCATCCACTTTTCCTTCTCTCCAAATAAAGTCTTTCCCCAAATACCACCATGTATCAGGTTCCTAAGACTACACATCTTTACGGAGCAGACAGCCTCATGTCTCTCCCATGGAGCAGCTGGTAAATTTCAACCGCAGACTTTGCTAGTTCTACCCACTACGCCAGCAACAGTGCCACGAAGGGCTTCCAGCTCAACGGTAGGAAAGAACTCATTGGAAGCTGTACCAAAGTGGGAACCCAGTATGGATTTAGGGCTCTCACTGTAAACCATAGCTTTTGGCAAAGCTACCACTGAAAATTTAATCTCTCACATGTTAAAGTTGCAGACAAGTGAGAATACTCATCCACTCATGGTTGGGTACAAACTTCAATTTTTGAAGGTCATTCAGTTTGTGATCTATCCGAGTTGAAATGGACCTAACAATCTCTTTCTAAGAAGTTACCCCAAAGAAATGATGGGGGCGGGGCGGGATGTGCACACACAGATGTATGTACAGCGGTAGTGAATGGATCATGCCCATGCCCATGAGCAGAAAGAGTATGAATTACACAAAGTCTAGAAAATAAGAAACTGGGCTGAGCCCCGGTGGTGTAGTGGTTGTGCGTAGGATTGAGGCCCACTGGGTTGTCAGTTCAAATCCAGGAGCAGCTCTCCAGGAGCAAGGCTGAGCCTCCTACTCCCACCAGAGGGCAGTGACTTCCGCCCCCCCAAAATAGAAAAAATGAGAAACCGCTGCCAACATTAAAGTGAGAATGGATTATTTAATCGGGCATCGAGAAATGGCTTTGATCTACTAGATGAAAAGGAGACAGAACATGAACAACTTTTGCAAAAATATTACAAACACCCTCCAATGTATATAATATGCATTATATAAATGTCTACACACATAAAGAAAAAAAGTCAGGCAGAATGTGCATTGATATATATATTTTTTAGAAGCCTCAAAGGGCTGCACCATATCTGGAAGTACTGCAGTACCAGGTTGGTGTATGCGTGGTGTGGATGGAGCAAGCTCCTTGTCCAACTCCCAGGTCCAAAAATATGTTTAATACAGATATTAAACTGATAAGAGGGCTGAGCCCCGGTGGCGTAATGGTTGTGCGCGGGGCTGCGGCCCACTGGGACGGAGGTTCAATTCCAGCAGTGGGGCTGGGCCTCCTACTCCCACCACCGGAGAGCAGTGATGCCCCCCCCCCAAAAAAATTTTTTTTAAACTGATAAGAACAGATACTACACTTGATCTTAGCCAAAAGGCCGAGAAGCAATGTGCACTGATTATTAATGGTGTTCCCCACTCCCCAGGGAAAGAGTTAGAAGGAGGCATTGTGAGATTGTCCTATTCTTGTGACACTGGTAGGATTAAGATGACCACCCAAATCAAAATTACCTCCAAGATTGAGGGGACTTTTCCTAATCTCTCTCAATCAGCTCCATGTGCTCTTCAGGAAAATAACCCTTCCACACACTTTATCACTAGGAACTTGGCTTGGTCACCTTCTCCCAACACCTCTTCCTCACAAAGCCCCCAGTCTTCATGTTACACAATCTATAGAAGTCACCTGCTAGCCTACCCCTCTTCAGTCTTAATATCTCATCTCTGTTTTCTCAAGTGTGTACAAGATACACTATGCACTATTCTGGGTGCCTGAGAAGTATCCAATTGGATAAGTATTCAAACCATCTCCTCAATTGTAAGACTCAAAATTCTGCATCTGAACCAGCGGCAAGGCTGCATAGAAATGCAAATTCTCTCCTCCCCCCTTTCAAACTATGAATAAGAATTGGTTGGAAGGGCAGAACAGGAACAAGGGTGGAGAAACAAATTTGATGGGTGTGTGTGTGGTTGGGGAAATTCCCTTCTGGAATTCGGTTCTTAGGATGGTTCTTCTTAATACATACATTAACATTACAAAAAAAAACCCCACCCAGATCCATTAGCATCAAGTTGATTCCAATTTCACAGTGACCCCATAGAGGTTTTGGGGATTTTAGTACCTCAAGAAAAAGCAGCCACAGCTTTACCCCACAGAACGCCTGGGATTGAACTACCAACGTTTCCGCTAGCAGCTCAGCCCCAAAATGCCACGTCCACGGCCCCTAACCCACGGCTTTCTCAATTCCGATTGCGATTTTCAAGACGAACTCTCCATCAGGGCGAGAGCCTCCTCTTTCTGCCGCGGACCAGCTGGTGTTTTTGAACTTCTAACTTGACGGGTACCAGTCCCTCGATTACCAGAGACCGTCTAATTATTAACAAACCCGAAATTGCCTTGTCAGCTAAAAACAAAAAAACTGTGGAGGAACATGCTTGTCGGCAAATTGGTTTCAAAACGTCCCTCCCCAGCTACCTGCTCACCAGCGCCGTGGTGGCGCCCTGGGTCCAGTGCTGGGCGTCCAAGGAGACGGTCAGCGGCTGGAAAAGCCCAGCCGAGGCGTCTCGTCGGGGGACGGCCGCCGCAGAGGCAGTCAGCCTGCTTCCTAAAGACCGGGAGTTGGTGTCCTTTCTTGGACTCCCCGCTCGCCCTGCCGCACGCTCCAGGATGGGTGCCTGCCCCCGTCGGAACAAAAATAGTGGATTTGGGGAGGAAACACACAAACCCAAACTGCTGAATCTTGCCTGCTCGCGCAGTGGTCGAACGGCCTGGATCGCCCTTGACGTTCCTTGCCAGCCTCAAATGGCTAAGGACACCCCAGCCCGCCTTTCAGATGTGTTTGTGATCGGGGTCACCAGCGATCCACTCTGCAGAAGAGGATCCGCGCTCAGGCTTTCCCGGCTCCTGCCCTCCCCCAAAGAGGCCGCGGGCGGGCGGGCTTACCTTGGTCCACGAGGAGGCGGAGGACGTTCCCGCGGACCCCGAGCTCCGGCACGTAGCACCAGTCTTGGGGCGCCCCGGTGTTCGCTGCCGCTTCTCGACCCTGGAAGACTTTCCTTAAGACGGGAGGCACAGATGGAAGCTTGCGCGGTGAGACAGCTCGGTCCCGCCCTGGAGCCTGGACATGGACGTGCCCTTGGAATTGAAACGGCTGGCCCAGCGCCAGCGCGAGCAGAACGCCCGCCGCCCAGACCCGCAGCGCGCCAAGCATGGCCTCGAAGGGGACGCGGGGGACTGCGGTGGAGGGTCTGAGGAGCGCCGGCGCCAGACGGCCCAGCTGTGCCGGGGCTGCGAGCTTATCTGACTTCAGGTAATCGAGTGTCGATCAGATGTGAGCACACCTAGAACTGCCCTCCCTCCCCCCAACTCTTTCAGGAAAAATTTGCAAAACAAAGATTACCAATGAGTGCCAATAAACGTTGCAACCCTCCGAAGGTTGCCAGTGGTTAAACGGTGAGAAGGAGAAGACAACCCCCCCCACCCCCCCGCCACACACACACACACACACACACACACACACACACACCCCAAATCAAGCCCAATACATCCAGAGGGTTTAGACCCCCAGCGACCTCTACGGAGGTTTGCCAGCTTGTAGAGCAGAAAGCCTCACTCTTTCCCCTCCCCCTCCGTGCCTATTGACTTTGAATCACTGACTCTGCTCTTACTGGACAGCGAGCCCAGGGCTCCTGGAAATGAGACAGCCTTACCCATTTATAGGCAAGGCATCGCGAGGGATGCTAGGAAGGCAAAAAGAAATCCAGAGTATAATTCATTCCATGAATGCTACCCGCAGCAGGGACGGACTCGTAGCCACCCAATAAGGCGGAGCAGAAGGGTCCCTGGGAGTTCCGAGACTGTGATTCTTTATGGGAGTAGAAAGCACCGTCTTTCACCAGAGGTGATTTCGAACCGCCGGCTTTGTGGGCAGCAGCCTCACGTGTAACCACTATGCCACCAGGGCGTATTTATATTAGATAAATATAAAGGCCGTCAGAGTCCTTTTTCCCCACGACTTTATATTTATTTGTTTGTTTGTTTGTTTGTTTGTTTGTTTGTTTAGGGGGGCATCACTGCCCTCTGATAGTGGGAGTAGGAGACCCAGCCTTTGCTTCTGGGGAGCCGCTGCTGGAATTGAACCTCCATCTCAGTGGGCTGCAGTCCCTCGCACGATCCCTACGCCACCAGGGCTCAGCCCTCCCCATGTATAGGTAAATGTAAGTAAATTCATTTCTCATGTATAGGTAAATTCCTGATAGAGGAATCGTCACATTGGTGTGAAAAATTAAACCAAGGAGGAAGAAAGGATTTAAATGGGCACTAAGTCTAGCTCATAGGAGCCCTGGGGCTGTGGTGGTTATGCACTGAGGTGCCATCCGCAAAGTGTCAGCATTTTAAAACCACCAGCCTCTCCGCGGGAGAAAGATATGACTTCCTTCTCCCGTAAAGAGTTAAAGTCTTGGTAGCTCAACAAGGGCAGTTCTACCTTGACCTATAGAAGCGCTTTGAGTGGGAATCGACTCCATGGCAATGAAGTTGATTTCGGTTTGGTTTGGAAACCTAGGAGCGCCCGGAGTATGCTTTGGACAGCTAACTTCCAGGTCAGAGGCACAATTCGATCAGCCTGTTGGGGCAAGGATCCATGATGTCGCATTGCGTTAAGCGGGCAGTTGCTAACCGCAAGGTCCGCGGGTTCAAATTCACCAGCCGCTCTGGAGAGAAAGAGGAGAGTGGCTGCTCCCACAAAGATTGATAATCTCGCCCCCACCCCACCCCTCTGGGTTTGGAGCTAGTTTGCAGAGGTGGCTGAGCAACACCTCAAAGGCCCTCTAGGGAGCACATTTCTTCTTCGTTGTTTTTGCTTACAGCAATTAAATAGTTCTCTGCAAGATTGACTGAGTTTGCTCATCATAATTGTTTTCTAGATTTGTCCACGTCTTGTGGCATTTAAGTTATTGTTTTTTATTGATTTATAAATTCCAGGGCTGAGCCCCGGTGGCGTAAATGGTTGAGTGCGAGACTGCGGCCCTCAGGCTTGGCGGTTCAAATCCAGCGGTGGCTCTCAGGAGCAGCACTGGGTAGCGCCCCATGACCACCAGAAGCAGTGATGCCCAAAAAACAAACAATAAATAAATTCCATAGTATGAATGCACCAGCTCTTGATTATCAGTCCTCTATGTTTGGTTGTTCCCATGTTTTTGCTATTGTGGAAATTGCTGCAATAAACATAGGTGTGTCTCTCTGTTGGGTTCATTTATGTATTACTTGTATGATGTTGGGCTGTTGCCCTTCCTAAGGTTTAGTCTCCTCAACTGAAAAGAAAAGCTGACCGATTTCCCAGTGGACTGGGGTGATATGTATGAAATAATCAACAGATTGCCTGCCACACAGCAAGCATCACAGGGGGAGAGAGCTTCAATGCAGATTTTTTTTCATTGAGATAATCAGACATTTCATATGTAGGAAACTATATGAACTATATATGAAAAGAGGTGGAGTTGATTGAGTTTAAATATGGCAGCACTTATCAATTTCTAGGGTTTTGGTTTTTTTTTCTTATTTGGCCTTTTTTTTGGGGGTAGGGGGAAGTATCAAACTACTAAAATATGTTCACATGCCCAAAGAATTACGAAAGCCTGAAGAAGAAAGATGAGGTTTTCCAATCGCTTAAAGATGTATAGTTTCGGGCTGAGCCCCAGTGACTTAAATGGTTGAGTGCGGGACTGTGGCCTGCGGGCTTGGCAGTTCGAATCCAGCGGTGGCTCTCAGGCGCAGCACTGGGTAGCGCCCACGACCCACCAGAGGCAGTGATGTCCACTAAAAACAAAAACAAACAAACAAACAAAAAAGATGTATAGTTTCAGAAATCCACAGGGAGCTCTGCCCTGTCCTAAAGGGTCACTATGAGTCATAATCAGTATCACTGAGTTTGGGTTCATTTTTTGTGGTGTGTGTGTGTGTGTGTGTGTGTGTGTGTGTGTGTGTGTGTGTTTTGCTGTAGGCTATCCCTTAGACTACTAACCTTAAGGTTTATGGTTCAAGCCTACCAGCAGCTCTGTGGAAGAAAGATGATAAGACCTATGTTTATAAGAGTGTAAGACCCCAGTCCAATGCCATCATGTTGATTCAGGCCCTGTGACCAGCCGCTGTATAATATACAGGGTTTCTTTAAGGGAACAATTAGCGGCATCTTTCTCCTGCAATTAATAATCCAATGCTTACCAGACAGCACCCTATGTAAATGATATAAAACAATGTATAGTGGTAAAGTCCTTGTCCTCAAAAAAACTTTACCATGATATTGGTTTTATAAGAAATCAAGGTCCTTGGTGACACTATGGATTAAGCTTTGAAGTTCAAGGTTAACACTCACCATCCCCCCTAGAGCCAGTCTAATTGCTGCATACCCCCAGCACCACGGGTGGGTGGGGTTGCTGGGTGGTGCCCTTGGTTTGAAAATTGCTGCTCACTGAAAGGATGGAAGATTGAGTCTGCCAGAGGCAACTCGGAAGACAGATATGGTTATCTACTCCTTGAAAAGTCAACCCCAGGCTGAGCCCCGGTGGCGTAGTGGTTGTGCGTGGGACTGCGGCCCACGGGGACGGAGGTTCAATTCCAGCAGTGGGGCTGGGCTTCCTAACTCCCACCACCGGAGAGCAGTGATGCCAAAAAAAAAAAAATAAAGAAAAAGAAAAAAGAAAAGTCAACCCCACTCTCTGGGCCACAATGACATTCTTCCAACCCAGGTATTGTCATGAGTGAAAACTGATCGGAAACCTGTCTTTTGTTTTGTTTTATTGCACGAATGAAACAAATCAACCGTAGTTCTCTCATGAGCTCATTTCAGCTCAAATTTTTTCAGACCCCTAGTTCAGAGGTTACTTCCACTGCAAAGACTCTTGCTGGAATCCTTTTAAATGCGTCTTTTCCCATCTCCCACAGAGCCTTGAGTGGGTTTGGGAGGTACTCATCACAGTATATCTATCTCACTGTGTTTGCCCACCCCCCCTTTCAGGGAATACACTTCTGGGGGATCCGAACTGTATCTTTTGGGGGCTAAGTTCCTCCACTGCCAATGAAAGTGTCTGACAGATTGCAGGCATTCCACAAACCTGTGTGAGAGAGTCAGTGGATCTCTCCACATATCTTCTAGATAGCCGGTTATTTCCATTCCCATTTCTCCCACCCCGCCTCCTATATGGATCCTCGCTAACACTTTTCAATTACTCTACAACCCCACCTGTCTTCCACAATCAGTCTAGGCTACAGCTTTCTTCTGTTTATTTGACTTCCCTGACTTGAAATCAGAAATCAGACGACGTGTGAATTCCAGGTCCAGGTGCTCTTGGGTGGGTCACAGGACTCAACTGCCAGATGAAGTGCTCAGGACAATACCTGCCAAATGGGTGACACTTGACAGCTATTGTTGTCAAGAAAAAGAAAGAACCGGCCAAGTAGCTCACAGACAACCAGTGTCGCAAAAAGCGCACCCAATCAGGAGTTGGGAGAGTCTGGCCTAAGCACAGCCCTTCCGGCGATCATGCTGTCTTGGACAATCGACTCCACCTTCTACCATACGGAGCCCTGGTGGCGTAGTGGTAACTACTTGGACTGATCTGTACAGTGAGCAGTTCAGTACTACCAGACTTTCCTCGGGAGAAGGAAGACCAGAGTGTTCCTGAGAGACGAGGATGGCAAGACTTCCTCCTGCATATTTGGGACATGTTGTCAGGGAAGGCCAGTCCCTGAAGAAAGACATTGTGTTTGATAAAGCGGAGGCAACAACGGGCTCAGGCTTAGGGACACGTTTGAAGGTGGCGCAGGACCGGGCAGGATTTCTTTCTGTGACGCATCGGGTTGTTCTGGGTCAGAAGCAACTTGGTGGCATCTGACCACAACAATAAGAAAGCTGGGAAGAATCTTCAGGAATTAGGGAAACTTTGTCATCCTACTGGGATGATCAGTCCCACACCTTTTATTGGTTTTGAGAGAAGGAAAGAATAAACACAGAGAATACAGATTACCCCCAAAGACTATTGTGGTAGTGCCTGCAAGGTCGACATGCCCAATATAAATTGTTAGAATTCGACATTTAAAAATGGAAGTAGAGGCTGAGCCCTGGTGGCGTAAGTGGTTGAGTGTGGGACTGCGGCCCACGGGCTTGGCGGTTCAAATCCAGTGGCGGCTCTCAGGAGCAGCACTGGGTAGCGCCCACGACCACCAGAGGGCGGTGATGCCCCCCCACACACACACAAAAAAAAAATTGAAGAAGACACCAAGATAAAAGGGGGGTGGGGAACTGAGGAGGCTTTTAAAAACTTCTTTAAGCATATAGTAGAACTAAGCATAGCATTTGTTAGAATTTTGTTCTGAGGATGGGGGTGGTGGTGGTGGTATACTCTCTGTGACTAGAAGTGAGAGTGAGCTGTGAGGGGGAAAAGAGAATGACCACTGCTGTCTTGAGACCTTGGCTCACCGTAGCTTCCCCTCTCTCCCAAGAAGTAACATCTTCCGAGCTTGGACCCTCATGGCCTTTTCCACTGATGAGGACTCTGTGACTCCCTTGGACTCATCTAGCTGATCCAGGATAATCTTTCGATCTCAACAGCCCCAACTTCATCACAGGTGGGATAAGAAGATATTTACAGATTTCAGGGAGTGGGTGTGAACATCTTTCATGGTGGCATTATTCTGCCTGACACACTCCATCTATTTTTTTTTTTTTGGCATCACTGCTCTCTGGTGGTGGGAGTAGGAGGCCCAGCCCCACTGCTGGAATTGAACCTCCGTCCCACTGGGCCGCAGTCCTGTGCACAACCACTACGCCACCGGGGCTCAGCCCCACACTCCATCTATTTTGAAAGCCACAATCTTAAACCCACCTTCAGCGAGAAATAGGGGTCACACCTGATAGACATGTCTTCCATAGACACCTATGTCAGACTGTTGTTCAAGTGGTAACTAAATCATTTAACCCTGGATATGTAAAAAAAAAAAAAAAAAAGATAAAATAAACTAAAATAAGAACCTTCTCATGGTTTTGAGATGTTTCGATGGTCGCAGGTTGGGCAGCTAATCACAAGGTCAGCAGTTCAAACCCAGGGGAAAGACGAGCCTTTCTGTGCCCATGAAGATTTACGGTCTCTGCAATCCAAAGGAGCACAGTGCTAGTCTGTTCTAGTCTAGTTCAATCAGAATTGACTCGATGTGAGTGAGATTGTCATTCTTCTCCCCAGATCTATTTGTTTATCTGGAAAAAGTTGTCACGCCAGCATCCCATCACCCCAAGAGTGGTGGTGCTCTAACAGAAGTCACCACATTTTATTTAAAAGTTCAAGGTCTACTGATAGATGTGTATGTGAATTGCTAGAAACAACTTTTTTCAGTTTGATCACTCTTGGTTTTCACCAGCAAAATCTCTCCTTGGCGCAAATTTCCTGGCCTTTTTCTCACTGATGCTGTTTTCTTTTTTCTTAAAACTTCTTTGTAGTAAGTTCCCGTAATTGCCATCTGTCTTTGCATATTAAAAAAAGTATCAAGATTCTGCCTTTGAGAGTTAAAAAAAAAACAGGCACAAGAACCTTCTGAGCTGACCTTGAATTTAACTGGTCCACCAGTGTAAGACTGACAGAACTGGCCTGCCACCATCCATTGATCTGAGACAAGTTTAAACGTGCATTGTTGGGAGTAAACCTGTGGAGGTATGAACTTGAATCCTAGTAGCAATACTTGTTTTAACTCACCCTCAGATCATCTAAGATGCCCTTCCAGAAGTTGAGACCATTTACAGCCTGTTGTGATTTCTTGTTTATTTTAATTTGTTGTTTTTTTTTTACCCAGGTTCTTCTTCTTTTTTTTTTTTTTTAATGTCAATCAGCCCTGTGTCTTTATTAAAGAGAACGAGAACTACACTAGACCTGGCAGCCATGGGGGCACGTACTGGCCAGGAGGATGGGCTGGGCTCAGACCCTGGAATTCAAGGACAGGAGGATGGTGTGGGAGAGACCAGGGAGATCAGGCGTTGACAGTTGCTGTGGAGGTGACCGAGGTTCAGCTGTCAGGTCCTGGGACCTCCAGCTGGTTCTGCAGGGTGGGCTGGGCTGGCCAGGCTGTCACCAGGGCACTCCTGCTCGGTGTGCCTAGATCATCCACTGGTCTTGATCCTGCTCATTGCCTTCCATGTCCACCTCATTGACGTCGCCATCGTCAGGTGACTCATTGTAATCACTCATCTCATCCATGTCCTGCATGTCCTCATCATCTTCTGAGTCTTCCTCGCTATCTTCATCCTCCTCATCATCTTCCTCCTCTTCATCATCATAGTGCTCTGAGGCTGGCTTGCCGATAGGAACCAGGTTGTTGTCCTTCTCTGCAATGCTCTGGAGCCAGGCCTGATGCTGCTGTTCCTGCTGTTGCGGTTCTGTCTCCTCCACACGGGGCCGATCCAGATTAAACCAGAGCGTCTCCATCATGCGCGGGAAGAGTGAGGGAAACAAGGTAGACATGGCTCCTAGATAGCTATTTAACCTTGGTCAAGTCACGGAACCAACCGTGTTGAGTCTCAGCTACCCGGAGGTACTTCTGTCGGCCTGGTAAGAAGAACCCGCCCAATCCCGGGTGAAACCGAAGGCATGCGTCCTAGGCTACCTTGGGTTCCTGCTCCCGCCCAGCCTCTTACCTTGCTTCTTAAGAGATGAGTTAACTTGATGCCGCAGTAGCCTCTGAGCACAATCCTACAGGTTCTAGAATACAGAGTTTTACAGGCCAAATTACGGTGTTCAAATTGCCTTTATGGAATCAATTAAAGACACACAGTGAGAGGAAAAGGGAAGAAGATGGTAGTAGGCTAGCATCCTTAAGATAGAGTGTAAAGTGTGGTGGAAGAACCACTTAAGCTGAAGCCCGTGTTCCTCGCCTTCCTCTATATCCTTCCACCACATCAACCTTCTTTACTGACGGTGCGGTTTTAAGGACCAGGAGTTGACGTGAGCTTTGAACAAAGCCTGCAATGAATGCGCGCTTGCTTTAGTGGAGAGATTGACAAATGTCTTTATGACCACAGACCTCAAGGGGGCTCTTCCTGCTACTTCGGAATTACACTTTACTTCCCAGGCTGTGATTTCTCCACTCTGAACACTGTCTCCTCTCTCCTCACCCTGGCAACAATTCTCTCTCATCCATACTCTCAACTTCCAAGAACCCGGAAACATGGAAGCACTCCAGAGAAAATGTTCAAAGATCTCCACCACCACCACCACAGTGACCCACTTGCCCACATAGGTACCCACACACTCTGCCAGCTTCCCAATTACTATAAAGAAACTGTCTAAAGCCAGTCTTCTCGCTTGTCCACTTGACTGTGTTCCTGTTTCCCTATTCAAGATATCACTTAGCAATTGTCTCTCTTCAACCTCACCCATTTTTCTCTTCTTTATCAGATCCTTCCTAGTAATATAAAAACTTATGTTGTGCTATTTAAAAACCATTGGTTTTTTCCTCTGATTAAATTTTTTTCTTCCTGGTAAATTTTTTTAAAAGTATTTTAACTCTATTTTTAAAGCTAGATTACCTACAGATCTATTTTTCTGCTCTCCATTGACAGTAAAGCTTATTGAAATAATTTTCTTGACTGTCTTTAATTCTGGCTCTCTCATTCTGCTACATTGCTTAACCACCGCATCGCTAAATCCAACATCTTCTTTTCAACATCTTCCTAGGTAGATCAACGGCACTGGAGAGGCCTTCATTTCCATAATTTTCTACACTTTTATTATTTAACTTCGAGAACAGCACCCTCTGCTGGTTTCCCCAGGATTTAATCTTCCTATCCTTTCTGGCTCAGTCTTTTCTTTGTTCTCATAGAAAAGATGTCCCAGACCTTGGGTATTAGATCTCTTGAGATTGTTTTTCTTCTCTAAGTACAGTAATTACATGGTGACATCAGAGAGTCTCATGAGTTTTAATGCTACAATAATGCTGGTAGCTTTAAAATTCTTTTTTTTTTTTTTTCGGCATCACTGCCCTGGTGGTGGGAGTAGGAGGCCCAGCCTTTGCTCCTGTGAGCGGGAATTGAACCTCCATCTCAGTGGGCCGCAGTCCCGCGCACAACCACTACGCCACCGGGGCTCAGCCCGCTTTAACATTCTTATAAGGGGCTTCAAAAATTCATGGAAAAAATAGAATTAAAAGATAATGGAATTTATCTATAAACTTTTTGAAGTCCCCTTGTACAACTACCTCAGACCCTCTCTGAACTATAGGATCCTTACCCATCAGGAAATGTTATTGATTCTTTTATAAAAATATTTTCAGGCTGAGCTCTGGTGTGCAGGGCTGCAGCCCACACGGTTGATGGTTCAAATCCAGCAGCAGATCTCCAGGAGCAAGGCTGGGCTTCCTGCTCTCACCAGGGCAGCGATTCGGAATATATATATATAATTCAGAATTTAGCCTCCCCTCATTTCTTCTTCTACCATTTCCTAAGCTATGCCATTGTTTTTACTTATCCGAATTATTTGGAACCTCCCATCTGAACTCTCCCTTTCTTTTTTCTTTTTAAAAAAAAAATTCATTTTTATTGGGGACTCATACAACTCTTATCAAAATCTATACATCCATCCATGTGTGGAGCACATTTGTACATTTGTTGCCATCATCATTCTCAAAACGTTTGCTTTCTATTTGAACCTCCTTGGTATCAGTTCATTCTGCCGCCCCCGCCCCCTATCCTCCCTCCCTCATGAACCCTTGATACTTTATAAGTTATTATTTTTTCATGTCTTGTACTGACCGATGTGTCCCTTCACCCACTTTTCTGTTGTCCGTCCCCCAGGGAGGAGGTTAAATGGAGATCATTGTGATCAGTTCCCCTCTCTCACCCCACCTCTTCCTTCCCCTCCTGGTATCACCACTCTCATTATTGGTCCCCAGGGGTTTATCTGTCCTGGATTCCCTGTGTTTCTAACTCTGAACTGTACCAGTGTACATCCTCTGGTCTAGCTGGATTTTCAAGGTAGAACTGGGATCATGATAGTTGGGGTGGGGGTAGGGGTGGAGCATTAAAGAACTAGAGAAAAATTGTAAGTTTCATTGTGCCCTACCGGACCCTGACTGGCTCGTCTAGTCCCCAGAATCCTTCTGTAAAGGGATGTATAGGCGCCTACAGATGGGCTCTGGGTCTTCACTCCACACTCCCCCTCATTCACATTGATGTGATATTTTTGTTCTTTGGTGCCTGGTACCTGATCGTATTGACATTTTATGATTACACAAGCTTGTGTGCTTCTTCCATGTGGGTTTTCTTCAAGTCTTGAAGACCCCAGTCGCTATATCTTTTCATAGCCTGAACTCTCCCTTTCAAACCTTTCACTGCCCTCATTTCCCATCGGTCTGCTATGAACAGAAAAGCCAAATTATTTTAAAGATACCAGTTAACGAACTCACTCATTTCATTAAAATGTTGTACTCACTGTAGCAGAGTAAACGTCAATGTCCTTATCCACCAACCAAGATCACGCGCCGCCCATTGAGTTGATTCTGACTCACAGCAATGCTCTCGCACTGCTTCTTTGAGCTTCTGAGGCTGTACATCTGGAGGGTCTCCGACAGCTTCATCTGTTTCCTGAAGGCCCTTGGTTTGAACTGACGGCCTTATGGGTGGAAGCCTGTTGTTAGCAATCCAAAGGGGACTGCAGACTTCCACTGCAACCTGACCTGACCTCACTGCATCGAGCTGTTTGCATTTGTAGAGAGCCCACAGAGGGTTTCCATGAATCTTTCCAGGAGCAGGTAGCCTCTGGAGGAGTGGCTGCTGGTTTGAACTACTGACCTTGTGGTTAACAGTCTAATGCTTACCCAACAGGGTCAACAGGGCTCCTGCAGCACCGCTCTCACCACCACGGAGTTGATTTCAACTCACAGCAACCCTCTTGGACGGAGCATGTTAGGAAACTAGATTTAGGGACAGGGAGGTTGCCACTCCCATGCCTGAAGGACCCCATAGAGGAGGTAGGAAAAAAAAATCAGGCAAATAGATGCCTATGAAGACCCCGAATGGAGCATGCTCAGAATCAAACCCCTAACCAGATGGGAGATACACCTGGGCAGTCCAAACAAGGCCCAGATGCCTGCCATCACCCAGGTAGACTTAACTTAGCCAATGAGGTTGGCCAGTCCCATCAATCCCACCTCCCCAGCCAGTGGCTTGAAATATCCCGGCTGAGGGAAGGCTACTCTGTTACCCTGCTCCTCTGGGTCAAAGGTGGATGGAGGGGACAGTCTCCCTCCCGGATGTCTCGCCCCCTCTCTGGTGCACAGGTGACTTCTGGCCTCCTGGAATTCCCTGCAGTTCCACACACGTGGCTGCTCTTCTCCACGTGGATGGTCAGGCCCACTTGTGAACCCCTTTGAGATGGTAAGACCTGAAATGTGTCCGGTCCTTCATAAAACCCACGTGGATGACAAAATGGATTTCAGCATGAATCCTTTCATTGTGCGGAGACAAGAACCCAGGTATTATCCACGGAGACGGCAACGCTTTACAACAGCAGAAGTCTCATCTTCCTCCAGAAGACCAGCTAGTGGTTTTGAATGACGAGCAGTGCATTATGGTACCCACTGCACCGCCAAAGCTCCTTACTGCGAGAGCCTCTTAAAGTCGTGACAGCTGACCATAAGCCCACTCTGGTTGCGCCGCTTGATAATTTTTACCCTTTGCTTAATGGGCTTCAGTCGTAGTCACCAGCCTACTTTAATTCCTTGCATGCGGACTTCCATCCACCAGGAACATTCGTGCTTGACAACTCCATCGGGTGACACTTCTCCAGTTCAAGGTTTTAAAACCAAACCAAACTCAATGCTGACTCACAGCGACTGCATAGGACAGGCCAGAACCATGGTGAGCTTTCTAAGGCTGGAACTGATTTTGATTTCTTAATCATTTTATTGATGACTTGTACAATTCTTATCACAATCCATACGTCCACCCATTGTGTCAAGCACACTTGCTGCCATCATCAAACATCCCAAACATTTTCTTTCTACTTGAGCCCTTGGTATTTTCCCCCCCCTCTCTTCCCGGAGGCTGTCTCCCTCTTTGCAGGACTAGAAAGCCCAGTTCTTCTCCTGAAGGGGTGCCTGATGGTTTCAAATTGCAGATCTTGCTAACCACTAAGCCACCCAGGCGCCTTCTCTGGGGAAGAAAGAACCCCCAAACAACCTTGTCAACAAGTGCACCTCTCATTTTGTAACAGCTTTTAGGTGTTAAGGTTTATCTGTTAAGGTGTATTTCTTAGCTTGAGTCACTGGCAACCGGGTTTGAATGCTCCTTCGCTAAGGGCATGCTGGGACAATAAGCCCCTCTTTCCTTCCATGGAGTTTACTTTCTGATAAAGAGACTGATAAGAAAGTTAGCAACAATGAGCCTGGGGTGAGGTGAGAGTGAGCGTGCAGGTTCTTCCCAGAGAGAGTGGGAGACTTCTTGCCTAGAACGAAGGAATCCCAGCTAATTGCCAGAAGAAGTCACCTGGATGGAGAAATTAAAAGAGTGTCTTAGAGCATGCTCTCTGACAGCATGAGTCCAACCAGAGAGACACCATTCTTTCCGGTAGGACTTGTGCACTTTATTTCACCTCCGTACCTTTGTTTTCTCCTCTGTACAGGGAAGAGAGAAAACAAATGAAAACAATGGAGCATCATCTATCCATAGGATTCCGTAAAAGGGACACATTGAAGGCAAATCGCCTAGTCCCAATACACCTCGGGTGTCCAAAAAGAAATGTTTGCTCTCACCTGCCTGCCTGGCACTAGAAGCCTAACTGCAGTGGCGGTGGAGAGCCACATAAGCATCGATGGCAGTGTTGTAGCAGCAAAACCATGACTCAGAGATGACCAAGAGACACTCTTGGAGAACTTGAAAGAGGAAAAATGAGTTAGCCAGTGATCCAGAGGAACTAACTTACCAGAAGATCTGGGTCCCGAAGGGCAGGCAGACATAACTTTTATACGTAGCTTTTATCTGTGCATGAACAAGGTCAAAGAAGCAGAACAGGCAGGGATTTCTAGTGTGGATGTGGTCTGGTCGGTCAGGAAAGAGGAAGGGCATTCTAGATAGGTGTCTTCGGGAATGAGGAAGTACCTGGGGTGTGGCCAGGGTGTTGGATTTCTTTTCCAATTGGTAAAATTCCCTATAAGGATTTTGCGTATATTGTGGGTTGAAATAAATGACAGCTGCTATAATGTCTTGATAATTTAGAATATTTTTTTAAAAAGTCTTTATTCAGTTATAACCACACTGCTAGAATCTAAAAGCGAGTACATATTTTAGCCCATCTTTTGCGGGCATCACTGACCCGGGGTGGGAGTAGGAGGCCTAGTTTAGGCCATCTTTCAAGGCAAAAAATTCCTCATTTATCCTTTGTGTAAGACTTAAGCAAGTGTAGACAGAAGCAGGAAACAAAATGTTACTATTCCTCAGGGTTACGAAGTGTTACAGGGCACACCATGGATTTTAACATTCTGATAACTTCAAGAAGAGCACGGTACTTTCCTTATCATAAACAATCACCAAATTGACTACAACATCCTGGTTACCACAACAAGATTAGCTGCTACATTCAGATTATAACATCAAACAGAACAATATTAAAACATGATCTGCTGAAAAATATTCAAAATTAATTGTAGTGTCCAGAACCTGGGTCCACGAGAGTACATTTTAAAATCAATCTCTAGTGGAACTTTCTGAGATGGGAGGAGGGAGGAGGAAGGTCATTCTGCAGCTAAAATAATGGAGTTTCTTTTGCTGGTCTGCCTCACAGTGTGTTTGGTTGGTTTGGGTATTGTGATCTCTACCATTAATCAAAATGTTGGTACGAATCCACTCAGATGTGCTGAAAAGAAAAACCAAAAACCAAATTTAAATGCCATGTTCAGTGAAGGCCAACACTTAGCCACTGAATAGGGTCAGGTGAAATTGCCCATGTGAAGTTGTTGGCAGGCAACGCTAACTGCTTACAGCAGCAGTTCTCAACCTGTGGCTCATGACCCCTTTGGGGGTTGAATGATCCTTTCACAGGGGTCATCTGATTCATAAAAGTAGCAAAATTACAGTTATGAAAGAGCAACAGAGGGCTGAGCCCCGGTGGCGTAGTGGTTGTGCACGGGACTGCGGCCCACTGGGATAGAGGTTCAATTCCAGCAGTGGGGCTGGGTCTCCTACTCCCACCACCGGAGAGCAGTGATGGCCCCCCCCAAAAAAAAAAAAAAAGAAAAGAAAAAGAGCAACAGAAATAATTTTATGGTTGGGGTCACCATAACATGAGGCACTATAGTGCGGTATTAGTAAGGTTGAGAACCACTGAACTAGAGGAATGTTGCATGTTTCATTGGTACTATACTGCACCCCAATTGACTCATTCCTTCCTTGTGACCCTTCTGTGTGGAATGTCCAATTGTCTACAGATGAGTGTGTGAGTCTGGGTAGACTAGAGAAACAAGTTGACCAAAACGCATACACACACTTTTTTTTTTTTTTTTTTTTTTTTTATTTTTTTTTTAAGGCATCACTGCCCTCTGGTAGGAGTGGGAGGCCCAACCTTGCTGCTGCGGGATTTGAACCGCCAAGCCAGTCGGCTGCAGTCCCACACTCAACCACTACGCTACCAGGGCTCAGCCACATACACACACTTACGAATATATGAGAGTTTTATATTATGGATAAGTGTACATTAAGAAAGCATCCGAACCCAGTGTTGCCCAACATTAGCCCATATGACCAACTCCGGTCTACAAAGTCCTCCTCAATCTCCCAAACCACACACAGTGATACCACAGGCATGAAATAAAACAGAATCAGCGAGTGTGCAAGCTGATCTCAGCTCTGGCAGGGGTCGCCACTCGGCTGCTCCAGCACTCAGGACTGCATCTGGGTAGGTCCATGGGGCTGCGCCTCAGGGATGTCTCACAGGAGGTGAGCCTGGCCTGCTGAAGCAGGGAGCTGGCCAAGGCAGCCGCACCCTAGTCCAGAGAGCAAGAGACCCAAGAACAAGAAAGACAAGGTTGACCAAGCCATTTAGATCTCTGTCCTCTTATTAATCCCATATGTGTTTATCAACCAGGTTGGCACAATAAACCTTAACTATATCAATGGGCCTTGGACCTCCATCCCAAGCCTCATTGTGTACATTGATACAATTGCTTGTTCTGAGTGTTCTGATACCTGATCGCATGACACCTTATGATTACACAGGCTGATTGTGTTTCTTCATGTGGGCTTTGTTGTTTCCCTGCTAGATGGTCGCTTGTTTAGCTTCAAGCCATTAAGACTCCAGATCTTTTAGCAGCTGGCCACCATCAACTTTCTTCACCACATTTGCCGATGCACCCATTTCAACTTCAGCAATCATATTGGGAAGGTGGGCATCACAGAATGCCAAGTTAATAGAACAAAGTGTTCTGGTGTTGAAGGAGTATGTGAGGGTGTTGAGGGAATATGTCTACTGAGATGCTAAGATCTGACCACCGATTCCAAAGTCTACTTTCAGGATTCCAGAGGAATATTTTTATTAACTGTTTGGTAAATGCAAGTTTTTTAGTAGCTCTAGAGACATTTTTAAGAAGGAGGGACTGGATTGTGCAAGAAGGGAGATAAGGAGCCGATGGTACTAACCCTACCAATGGTCTTAGTCTCTTGGAATGTTCAGTCAAGGCACATTCCCCCAGAAAACATCCTCTGTCACTCTAAGTATTCTCTGAGAGCCAGCCATGCCAGCAGGGCCAGAGCGGAATGGGACAAGCAGAGGTTAGGAGGAAGAGAGTAAGACTGGGTATTCCACTGGGAGGAACTTCTGCTAGACCAGGCAGAAAGAAGTGGTTATATATCAAGGAAGCAGCTCAGCCAGTACAAATCAAGTTCATAAAACTGATGCAAGTCCTTCCATTGTCAGCGTGGCCAGCCCTTAACAAAGCATCACAGGTCAAGTAGGCACAACTGTACAGTGATAATAAATTCAGATTCTAGTAAAGTCATAGAAAATAAGGTAAATAGGAGAGAGAATGGAAGCATGGAGTCAGACACATTTCATAGTAGCATGCTCACCTCAGGCCTGCTTGATTGTCCACATGAGGATATGGAAGGTGTCAGGAGTGAACAAGACAGTTTATTACTAACCAAGGCTTATATCTCTTTTGGGGGGCAGGCGAGCCTCTAATTACAGATACAGACATATGTCACAGGAAGGAGTTGTGCTATAGGTAAAATAGTAATGGGAGGAGACCGATCTAGGGGTATATATGCATTAAGAAAGGGAGGGATTGGGGCTATACATGTGAAGAGATGGGCAGATCCTAGATTCAGGGAGGAAGCCTAACCTTGATTGGCTTTGAAGTGGAAACATGATTTAGCTTAAGCTTTCAAGGGAAGCAATCGCTGTCTTTAACAGCAGGGAGTGAACTCTACCTATTGTGGGAGAAACAATGGTGTCTGCTTGCTCTGGATGGCTAGAGCCTTCAGAGAGAATATCTCTAAGCATCTATTTGCCCACCATGTGCTGGCAAATAGCCCAATGTTTGGCATAGCTTTGGGGGAGACAACTTGGGAGGAATTTTTCTGTTTCCCACATGAACTGTCTCTTCAGACTGATATAGCTGACACGGACAGGTGAAGGGGAAAATAGGAAAATCATAGGCTATGAGTGCAGAGTCACATGGATCCAAGGTCACTGGAAACATGGCAGGGTGCAGACAGCTGTCAGAGTCTGCTCGCTCACATGGCACCACCCTTGGAGACAGACCCAAAGTCTCGGTGAAGTCCTAGCATAGAGAAAAGGTGATGTGGTAGAAAGAGGTCATTGGCTTTTCTCACTTCTATACTTCTATGACATCAAGGTGGTATCATCAGACTGTCACTTGATTGATAGGTTTCACTCCACCCCTAGACAGGAGTATCTAATTGACATAATTCCTAAGAAACACAGGGCTTCACAAGGCCAGCAACTGAATGGGTGTCCACCTTCCCTGTACATAAATGGGAGGTTCTACTCTGTCTGCCACTGGTGGGACCAGAACCTGGACTCTGAAGTTTTACTAACACATTGGACTTTCATTCTAGGAGTAGTTTGGTCTTCGTTGGCAGATGCCTCTACAGATTGGTAATGGCTTCAGCAAGCCCTGGGGGATCTGTGTATCTGTGGGCCTGAGGGTGTCATCCATGATCTTGTCTTTAGATTTCTTCAGCTTATTCATGACATTAGTGGAGACCTTCCTTAAAGAGTCTTTGGCCATATGACTGCTCTGTTTGGCCATTTTTACCAGCATTTCCCTGTTCTCCTTGGTTACCATGGGAATTAGTGCCCTTTCCATTTCTGGGTGCAGATTGATTCTACTTTCTTTTATCGCCTTGATAGCTGTCTCTGTACACTCTGAGATGTTGGTGATGTTCACCAAAACCAATTGTGGTGATTTCATAGAGACCTGTCCAATCTGGTTTAAAGCAGGCTTTGAGCTGCTAATTATAAGGTTGGCAGTCCATAACCACCAACTGCTTTGTATGAGAAAGATGTCTTCCAATGCTGGTAAAGAGGTTCAGTCCTGGACAGCCACATGGGACTTCTGTCCTGTCCAATAGGTTGCTATGAGTCAGAATTAATTACAGGACAGTGAGTTTGGTGAATGCAAAATAAATTTGATTATTTTCTAATGCATACATATCTCCTTTTGTTCTTTTATAATCATCTTTTTAAATCAATTTGTGCATAAAATTGACATGTTATTTACCATAAACAGTAAGAATTATATAGTTTTCCCACAATACTAAATATGACTTAATTAGTAATATGACTCAAGTATGCAAATATTTGAGGTGACTGACTATTAATCCAAGGTGTTCTGGTTGCATAGGGCTTGCCCATGGATCCACAATCTGCTAAGTCAGTAGCTCAAAACTTCCAGCAGCACTGACCACAATGAGTGACACGAAACCACACCTCCCCATCCAAGGTGAAGAATAGCAGAAACCAGAGAGGAAGGGAGACAACATCAGTGTGAGATTTGATAAATTAACATTTTAAAGTCCCCTTAGGGGACTTTGGGGAAGATGACGACTGAGTAACACATACCAGGGGGACTCTGCAGAAATCAGTGCAGGGGAGTTACTAAGTGGGAGATTCCACACTGCTGCATTGAAATGGCATGTGAGAGAAAAGGGAAGAAAAAAAGAAAGAAAGTAAGAAAACAACTAAGCCCACTGATACTGTGTGTGTGTGCCAGGGGGTGGGGGGGGGGGAAGAATAGAAAGAAGAAAGACAAACAAAAATAAGAATATATCTGAGCCCCGATCCCTAACTGTGAGGCCAGAAGGATTGAATCCCTGCCCTGAGGTGGTGGCAAGCTGTGGCTGTACTGAGATAGTCCCTGCACCGGCTCCCGATAATCCTGGCTTGGACTGAGACTGTGGTGGAACTAAGCTCAAACTCTAGCCAGCCTCCACTGTGGTCAGACCCCAACCCCCAGTTCCTCAAAACCTAGTGGATCTGTGCCTTCTTATCTTTAAGATGCTCCTCCTGCCATGCAGGAGGCACCCCTGCACACTCTTTGTGGTGCCCCAAGCTGCCGTCAGGCACACCATCATGGCTTCCTGTGAAGTCATTCAGGACAGCACCGTCCTCACAGGTCCACAGCAACCCAACTAGCATCCCCTGAGAGGACCATCCAACCTTCCCTCCAAATTACAGATAATTGTAAGTAACAGAATACTGGTTGACTATGGAGAGTGAAGTCACAGGAGGATAAAGTGGTAGGCCAATTCCATGGTGAAATTAGCTGTAGGCAGTTCAAAGAAGAATCTCTATGAATCTTCCAGAGTCAGTGCTCCTCAAATCCCTGGAAAATGGCACCTGGCTTCTCTGAAACATTGCAACGCAAACAGTAAGCAGCCCCAGTGACCTCAATGAAAAACTAGGAGAAAGAAAAAGCAATGGCAGAAGATGTCCTGAACCTCACGATGTGCATACAAGCACACGTTTATCTGGCGCAGAAAGTTTTCAGAATGTTGCTTGGAATAATACAGTCTATGAGGGGAAACAATACAGAAAAAGAATGAAGGGCTGAGCCCCGCTTGGCATAAGTGGTTGAGTGCAGGACTGTGGCCCACAGGCTTGGCAATTCAAATCCAGCGGCGGCTCTCAGGAGCAGCGCTATGTAGCTCCTACGACCACCAGAGGGCAGTGATGCCCCCCCCAAAAAAAAAAGATGAAATGATAGAGGAGATAAAAATCCATACACCAAAGGGAAACACAAGAGCTTAGGGAATAAATAACAAAAACCAGTAACAGACTCACAGACTTTGCCAATCAACTGGAGGAGGCACTTAGAGGACAGCCAAGCAAGTTTTAACAAACATGAACAAAAATCTAATAAGATCATGAGAGAAGCAGAAGATAACTTAGAGCTGTGTCTGATGCTATGAAGAGGAACAATATGAGAATTATTGGATTATGGAAGCAAACACAACACAGATTTCATCTGCAACAATTGTAAGAGAATTCATGGAGGAAAACTTCCCCAACTTAATGAATGAAAACCAGGCAACCATTCAGGAGGCTGAATGAACACCAGCTAGACTGAATCCCAAGAAGTCACCAAGGCACATAATAGTTAAACTATCCAACTTTGAGGAAAAGGAGAAAATCATGAGAACAGCTAGGGAAAAACAAGCAATCACATATAAAGTTTCCCAAATAAGAATAAGCTCAGACTGTCAGTGGACACAATGAAGAAGAAGAGAGTGGAGTAAGTATTTCAAAAATTGAAGGAAAATAATGCAAATCCAAGAATACTCTACCCAGCCAAATTGCCTATCACAATAGATGGATAAGTAAGAGTCTTCTCAGACAAGGAAAAACTCAAAAAATACATTAGCAGAAAAGCAGCCCTACAAAAGATTCTTGCTGACCCAATATGGAAAGATGAACAGCATTCACCAAGCATAAATAAGAGACTGTCACATAGAAAAAACCCCACCCCGAGGGCAATAAAGAGAAAACAGCCCCCAAATAGAATTAACATAAGGGTGGAAAGAAGTTAATAATGAAACACACACACACACGCACCACTGAGAAGGAAGGGAGGTAGGAAAATACCCAACACAAAAGTTATACCACAACATCACAGAATCCACAGATGGAGAAAAGAACCATGAATACCAATGGACTGAACTCTGGCTTTAAAAGACAAGGCTAGCAGACTGGCTTAAAAAACACAATCCATCAATCTGTTGCCTACAGGAGACCCATCTCAAGACTACAGACAAAAATATACTGAAAATCAAAGGCTGAAGCAAAGCACACCAAACAAACAGCAATTCAGGTTGTAATCCTAATCTTGGATAAAACTGACCTCAAAGTGCAACTATAAGAAGAGATAAGTGGGGATATTATATAATGCTCAAGATAATGGTAGACAAAGAAGCACTAAGCATTTTAAACATATATTACCTGAACAAGAGGCCAGCTGAATCAAACACTCCAGTACATCAACCAAACACTCCAAAAGATGAAAAAAGAAATCACAGCCTCAACAATAGTAGGAGACTTCAATACACCACTCTCTGAGAAAGAGATTACAGGGAAAGATATTCAACAAGGAGGGTAGAGGTCTAAACACTACAAATAGACAATTTTACCTGATAGATATTTACAGTTTTTCATCCAAATACAAAATTTCATATTACTTTTAATTTCCCAAGACACATATTCAAAGATAGATCACATGGATAACTCTCTATTGCAAAAGGAGTGTGCACTGAATCAGATCAGAGATGAAATTAGGAAATTTCTAGAAACTAACAAGATAGAGAACAAGACACACAATAGAACACAGCAAAGGCAGTTATCAGAGACATTTCTTAACAATTACATGCACATGTGAAAATGGAAGAGAGACCTATGATTTACATGCTGTCACAAACTTTACAGCAACTAGAGCAGAGTCAACAGCACATCCCTACTAATACCAAAAGAAAGAAATAATGAAAATCAGGGCTGAGAATTAGAAGAGGGAAAATAAGAAAATTATGGAAAAAAGTAATGGTGCTAAAAGTTGATTCTTTGAAGCTAAAAAGAATTGACAGACTACTGGAAAATCTAACCAAAGAGAGAAGGGAACAAATTTCAATAGAAAGAATGAGAAATGTAAGAAGGCACATTACAATAGAATATAATGAAATCAAAAGGATAATTACACAGTCCTATGAAGGAATATACTCCAATTAATTCAACAACTTGGAAGGCATACATAAATTCTTGGAAAAACAATCCCTTCCTAGACGATCCCTGATGGATATCAAGAATCACAACAGACCCATATCAATAGAAGACATAGAAAAAATTATTAAAATATTGCCATTAAAAAAATCCCCATAACCAGATGGGTTCACAGGAGAATTCTATCAAGCATTCAGAGAACTGACACCAATCCTACATAAACTCTCCCAGAACATAGAAAAAGATGGCAAACTTTGGAACTCCTTCAATGGAGCTCATATAACTCTGATACTGAAACTGGACAAGGATCCCACAAGAATCGAGAACTACAGACTAATGTTCTTAATGAACATTGATGCAAAAAATATTTAACAAAATGCTGACTAATAGAATACAAAAGTATATAAAACAAGTAATTCATCATGACCAAGTGGGATTCATACCAGGGATACAGGGATGGTTCAACATATGAAAGATTATTAGTATCATTCGCTACATTGACATGAAATCCTAAAAGAACCACATGATAATATCAATAGATGTGGAAAATGCATTTGATAATATCCAATTCTTGTTTAAAACAGAAGAAAATAGGAATGAAATGAAAAATCCTCAAGCTAATACAAGGTATGTATGAAAACTCAACAGTCAACGTGGTAGTCAATGGAGAAAACAAACACCATCCAACTGAAAAAGGAGACCAGAAAAGGATACCCCGTTGTCTCCACTCTTATTTAACATCATACTGGAGGTTTTAGTTAGCTAACAGCATAAGACAAAGAAAAGACATTAAAAAGTGTTTGCAGGCTGAGCCCCAGTGACCTCAGTGGTTTAGTATGGGACTGCAGGCCGCGGGCTTGGCGGTTCAAACCCAGCAGCTGCTTTCAGGAGCAGCACTGGGTAGCACCCACGACCACCAGAGGCAGTGATGAAAAAAAAAATTCCTTTCCCCCCCCCCCCCCCAACCATTATGGTCCCAACTCTACCTTACAAATCCAGTTGGACTGGAGAAGGTACACTGGTGGAGCGGGGAGCTGGAGATATGGGGAAACCAGGATGGGTGAGCCCCTTTTGGCTAGTGGTTAGATTGGAGTTGCTGGAAGCATGGAGAGAAGGTGGGGTAGAGAGACAGAACCAACTGCAAGGATATACATATAAGCTCCTATTTGAAGGATGGGTATCAGGGGAGTGGGTTGGGGGAGAGGTCGGGCAGTGTACGATATGACAGAATAATAACAATGTATAAAGTATTGAGGGTAGGTGGGAAGGAGAGAGCAGAGGAAGAGGGGAAGGGATGGAAAAGCCGATACTAGGGGCTCCAGGGAAAAGGCAGATGATTGGAGAATGATAATAGCAGCGGATATGTGAAGGTGCCTGGCACAGTATGTTTATTTATGTATTGTGAAAAACGATGTACGAGCCCCCGATAAAATGATTAAATAAAAAGGAGGAAAAAAAGTGTTTGCCACAGAAGGAAAATGTGAAATTATGGTTATGTGCAGATGATATGATTTTATATATGAAAGATCCCAAAAGCTCCACAAAGGGACGACAACTGGAAGCAATAGAAGAATATGGCAGAGTGGCAGGATACAAGATCAACAAACAGAAGTTTATCGGACTGCTATACACATTGGATAAGACCATGGAAGAGGATATAAAAAAGGTGATACCCTCCAAAATAGCAAAGCTCAAATAGAAATATCTAGGGATATACCTCACCAAAAGAACAGAAGATTTATTGAGGAAAGCTACAGAACACTATTATAGGAAACCAAGAGTGAACTCAACTAATAAAGAATATCATATGCTCATGGATTGAAAGACTCAGTTCTGCCCTAAGCACTAGATAAGTTTAATGCAATCCTGATACAATTACTCACATCTTTCTTCAAAGAAATGGAAAAACTGATTACCAAGTTCTTATGCAGAGGGAAGAAGGCCAGAATTAGCAAAGAACTCCTCAGGGAGGACAAAATTGAAGGGTCTGCTTTACCTGACTTTAGCTCATATTATACAGTCACAGTGGTCAAAACAATCTGGCATTGGTATAATGAGAGATATTGAGACCAATGGAAAAAGAACTGAAAACTCAGAAATAAAATCATCAGCATATAGACAACTGATCTTTCATAAGGGCCCCAAAAATATCAAATGGAAAGCAGATGCCCTTATCCACATGTGGTGGTGGAAAAAATGGATAGCTATTTTCAGAAAAATGAAGCAAGAAAGCTACCTTACTTCATGCACAAGAATAAACTCAAGCTGGATCACAGACCTTGAGGTAAAACCCCAAACTATTAGGGCCATCAGTGAGGGAATTGGGACCAACCTGAGAACTTTGATATAAGGAATATTTTGACTATCAGAAATAGGGGAGGACACTAACATAGAAGAGGCACAGAGTGAAAAGTGAGATATGCTGAAGATAAAACACCTGTGTACATTGGAAGAATTTTCCAAGAACGTAATGAGAGACCACACTGGGAAAACATCTTTAGCAATGACACATCAGACAAAGGCCTTAATACTAAAATATATAATACTCTGCTAGCTTCCAAAAAGAAAAAAAAAACCACTGAGAAGGTGGGCAAAGAACACAAACAGAAGGTTCACAGGGGCAGAAATCCGATTGGCCAAAAAACATATGAGAAAACGTTCCTGATCATAAGAGAAATGTAAATTTAAACAGCAATGAGATGCCACCTAACACCCTCAAAGATAGCCCAATTCAAAAAATCAGAAAGCAACAGGAGTTAGTGGGGTTGTGGTGGGACAGGAACTCCCATCCACTGCTGTAGGTATGTGCAGCCACTATGGACACCGATTTGGTGATATCTAAAACAGGTGGAGCTGCCATAGGACCCTGCAATCCCCCTACTGGGTATATACCCAGAAGAAGCAAGAAACCAACCACAGCCAGACATCTGTGCTCCAGTGCTCATCATGGCACAGTTCACAATTGCAAGGAGTTGAAAACAATCCAATTTTCATCAACAGAAAAGTGGATCAACAATCTGTGTTACATACATACAATGGAGTACCACACATCCTGGAAAAGCAGCAATGAAGGCATGAAGCATATTGCTGAAAGGGAAGAACTGGAGGAAATTTTCCTAAGTGAAATAAGCCAAACACAATAGTACAAGTACAAAATGAATTCACTGAGGTAAGCTTAAAAAAAAATGTGAAGGGGAAAAAGCTGCTGTATACAAACTTTCCTGGGGTGAGGTCCAGGTAGTATGGCAGGGATACATATGGTAGCCACCTAAAAGGGAAAGGTGGGAAAGAAATGGGGAGCAGCAGGACATGGCACTAACCCACCCAGGGTAAGGGTATTTTTTATATCTCCACCGGGAAAGAGGGACTGGACTTTCACCCAGTGCTCCAAGATGTGAATTCAACATACCAGCGTGAGGCAGGGAACCAGTGGAGAGGTCTGATGAGTCAGCCCCAATCAACTACATGGACAACCACCTCTCCCCCTAGAAGAATTTACTTCAGTGGACAGCACTGAAGCTACAGCTCAAGGAGAGGGACATACCTGATCAGAACACACAGGAGCAAATGAAAGGGGAGGAAGGGAGAGTAGAGCACACCTTGACCCAACAAACCTTGAGGATGATATCCCTGCTTAGAGCAGCCAATGCAGAGTGGACCATATGGTCGATCCCATTATGAAACGCGACATCCCTCACTGACTCATAGTCCTACAGGGAACAACAGTGGAGACACAGTGTGGGAATTGCCCCTGATTTGATCTCACCACGTGGAGACAAACAGAACAGCAAGAGGAGCAGAGTAAGGAATAGCAAAAATGGACTTGGGGGGCAGGGTGTGGCACCCCATCAGACTTGGCTGGAAAACACTCCTAAAGGTCAACAGACATTGAACTTTACATGCTTTTTGGTTCTGGTCATTGTTTTGTTGTTGTTGTTTTGTTGTCTTTTGTTGCTTTGTTTTCCTCTATCTTGTTTTTGTGCACATTATTTCTGCAGGTATATCTAGATAAGATAGGTGGGATAAGCCATCTGGAAGAGAAAACAATGGGACCTGAAGTTCTGGGGGAACATGGAGAGGGAGAAATGGGGGAAAGGAAGAGGTGTTAACAAATTTAGGGACAAGGGAACAGCAAGTGATCCTAAATAAGTGGCAAGGAGGGTGTAAGAGGTCTTGTAGGGCTGAGCCCCAGAGGCGTAGTGATTGTGTGCAGGACTGCAGCCCACAGGATTAACAGTTCAAATCCAGCAGCAGCTCTCCAGGAGCAAGGCTGGGCCTCCTACTCCCACCAGAGCAGTGATGCCCATAAAAAAAAAAAAAAGAGGTCTTGTAGGACTTGATCAAGGGCAATGTAACCAAGAATAATTACCAAAACTCAAATGAAGGCTGATCATGATAGTGGGACAAGAGTAAAGTAAAAGGCAATAGAGGAAATAACTCTATTTAAAAGCAGAGGGCAGGGCTGAGCCCCGGTGGCGTAGTGGTTGTGTGCGGGACTGCGACCCACTGGGATGGAGGTTCGATTCCAGCAGTGGGGCTGGGCCTCCTACTCCCACCACCAGAGAGCAGTGATGCCCCCCGCCCCCCCCAAAAAAGCAGAGGGCATTTATAGAGGTCTAAATATAGGCATGCACATATGTAAATATATTTATAAATGAGGGTGGGGAGATAGATCATGTGCATATATTTACAGGTTTAGTATTAGAGTAGCAGATGGACATTGGGCCTCCTCTCAAGTACTCCCTCAATTGAAGAACACTTTGTTCTAATAAACTGGCATTCTGGGCTGAGCCCCGGTGGCATAGTGGTTGAGTGCGGGACTGCGGCCCACAGGCTTGGTGGTTCAAATCCAGGGCTCTCCAGGAACAAGCCTGGGTAGCTCTCACGACCACCAGAGGGCAGTGATGCCAAAACAAACAAAACAAAACAAAACTGGCATTCTATTATGCCCACTTTCCCAACACAATCACTGAAGACAAAGCACGTGCATAAGCAAATGTGGTGAAGAAAGCTGATGGTGCCCACCTATCAAAAGATATAGTATCTGGGGTATTAAAGGCTTGAAGGTAAACAAATGCCCATATAGCTGAGAATCAACAAAAGAGACATGGAATTAACACACGAGTCTATGTGATCAGGAAGTGTTGAGGGGATCAGGTATAAGGCATTGAAGAACAAAAAAAAAATCATCATTGTGAATGAGTGCAGAGTGAGGACCTGAAGTCCATCTGTAGACAACTGAACATTCCCTTACAGAAAGGTCATGAGGAGTTGATGAGCCAGTCAGAGCGCAGTGTAGGAATAAAGAAGTATACAACTTTTCTCTAGTTCTTCAATGCTTCCTCTCACCCACTCTCATGATCCCAATCCTCCCTTGAAAATCTGGCTAGCCCAAAGGATGTACACTGGTACAGATAGGAAGGGAAACATGGGGAATTCAGGACAGATGATCCCGTCAGGACCAGTGGTGAGAATGGCTATTCTGGGAGGGTGGAGAGAAGGTAGGGTTGAAAGGGGGAAAGAATCTACATATAACTCCTTCCCTGGGGGACAGACAACAGAAAAATGGGTAAAGGGTTATATCGGAGTATAAAACATGATGAAATAATAATAGTAATTTATCATTATAATTTAATGATAAATTATCAGTGATTCCTGAGGGAGAGGAGGCAGGGAGGGAGGGGGAAAATGAGGAGCGGATACCAAGGGTTCAAATAGATAGAAAATGTCTTGAGAATGAGAATGGCAACAAATATACTTGACACATGGATGTGTGTGTGGCTTGTGATGAGTTGTACAAACCCCCAATAAAATGATTTTAAAAAACTAGACTGAGCCCCAGTGGCGTAGTGGTTGAATGCGGGACTGCAGCCCATTGGCTTGGCGGTTCAAATCCAGCAGCAGCAAGGTTGGGCCTCCCACCCTCACCAGAGGGCAGTGATGCCCAAAACAAAAAACAATTTAAAAAAACAAACAGAAAATTTAGTCCTTAGGATTGTACAAAGCTGAAAATATTAGGATGATTTTCAATATGAAATTGTATGACAGGAATCACAAGTAGTAAATTATTTTCAATTATTTATTTTGTTGTTGCTGAAAGCTCAGATGCCAAAACATCCACCAATTCAAGAGGGTTTTTTTGTTTTGTTTTGTTTTTTGGGCATCACTGCCCTCTGGTGGTGGAAGTAGGAGGCCCAGCCTTTGCTCCTGTGGAGCTGGAATTGAACCTCCATCCCAGTGGGCCGCAGTCCTGCGCACAACCACTACGCCACGGGGGCTCAGCCCTTTCAAGAGTTTTGCGTATATAATTTCAGATATAATTTTTGTTTTTCAGGGTCTTATGGATGTGGCTTTGATCAAGAAGTCAGTAATTACTTTTTGTGGTGGGTTTCAAGTCACATTGGCAGGATTCCCAGCAGTTTGAGGGCTGAAGTCTTCTGGTGAGATTATCTAACATAATGTGATCAGCTCCGTGATGGGAACTTCCCTGAGCAGTCAAACCATTGTGAAAAGAGTAGGTGTAATGCAACTTTTAGCTCAGCTGACAGGCCTAATGTCTCCTTGGGGGTTGCTTTGTTCTTTTTGCTAGGCAGTCAGTTCTGATCCACAGCAACCCCATGCACAAGAGAACAAAGCACCACCCAACCCTGCATCATCCTCGAAACTGTTTCTGTGCTCCAGCCCCTGTTGCAGCTACTGTGTGAAGCCATCTCGTTGAGGGCATTCCTTGTTTTGGAAAGCCCCTCTATTACCAAGCTTGTTGTCTTCCCCAGGGATGGTCTCTCTGACAACATTTCCTAAGTATGTAAGACAAAATATACAATCTGAACTTGCATATGAGCAATTGATAGTCTGTTTCACAAATAGCCTGTGGTATGGTTTTAGGTGTTGATATTAAGCTTCTCCATCACCTTGTTCACACATGAAGTCAATTTGATATCTCTGTGTTTCATCTGGTGAAGTCCATGTGCGTAGTCACTTTTTGTGTCATTGAAAAAAGACATTTATGATGAAAAAGTCAGGGCTGAGCGCTGGTGGCTTAGTGGTTGTGCGCGGGACTGTGGTCCACTGGGACGGAGGTTCAATTCCAGCAGTGGGGCTGGGCCTCCTACTCCCACCACCGGAGAGCAGTGATGCCCGCCCCCCCACCCCAAAAAAAAAGTCACTGGTCTTGACAAAGTCCTTTTTTAAAAATCATAGGCTCTCCAGTTTCCTTTCTATCACCAAGGCCATCGTTTTCAAATAGTATTCCTTCCTCTTTATTTCCAACTTTACATTCCAATTGTCAATAATTATCAGTGCCTCTTCATTGTACATTTTGTCAATTTTTAACTGAAGATGCTGGTAAAATTCTTTAATTTCTTCATCATTATCTTTAGTGGTTGGTGCATAAATTGAAATAATAGTTGTATTACTGAATTTTCTTGTATGTGGATAGTTTCATTCTATAACAGAATTGTCCTTTAAGACAGATCATGAAATGTCCTTTTTGACAATGAATGCAACACCTCTTGACTGTCATTTACGGCATAGTAAGACATATAATATTTTTATTAAACCAGCCACTGTCAGTTCATTTCAGCTCTTTGATGCCTAGGATATCAATCTGTATGTGTTCCATTTCATTTCTGACAACGTCCAATCTGTCTAGATTCTTACTTTGCACATTCTATGTTCTGATCATTAGCAGAATTTTGCAGTTGTTTCTTCTTACCTTTTAGCAAACGAAGATCCTGAAAGTTCCACTCCCACAGGCTTTACCTGTTGAATTCCCTCTGACCAGAGAGACCCGTTCTCTGGCACTAGGTTCAGCTTTCACTCATTGGTCTTCACTATTTGACAATTTTTCAAAGCCATGCATAAGGCTTTTAGAGGCTCCTTCCTTCAAAGTGGAGAACCCAGTCAGTTCTTCGTTCTTATCCTAGAGACTCCATTGAAACCTATTCCCTTTGGTCACACTGCTGGCATGTGAAATACCAGTGACATAACTTCTAGCAACACAGAAACACAAGCCACCACAGTGGACAAGCTGACAGACAGGTGGTGGCTCTTTGATGAAGTAGCCATATAAGACAGACTAAAGCTACCCCCCCTTGGGTTTCCTGGGTTTTATGAGAGCAGATAGTGTGATCTTTCTCCTGCAGGTTCACTGGTAGATTTTAACCCACGTCCTTGTGCTTAGCAGCTCTTTTCTGCCTTAAAAGTAGATTTAAAAATGAAAAAAACAAAACAAAGCAACATTAAATTATACATGGTATTAAATAAATAAAACCAATAGGGCACGTTTTGTACCTCTTTCCAATACAGGTAAAGCCTGGGGTTGCTTCCCAGGGTATTTGTTAGTATCTAACATCAAACTCCACAATTCATTGCTATTGAGTTAGTTCTGAACCATAAGGATCATCCAAGGTGCTTTCAAGCGGTTGAGCTTGTCATTAGCTTCCCAACCCGAAACAAGCACACTACTCTCATGGTTGATGTCAGATGGAGCTTTCTTTTCTTTCTTTCTTTCTTTTTTTTTTTTTTTTTTGTGGGTATCACTGCCTCTGGTAGTGTGGGCGCTACCCAGCCGCCGCTGGATTTGAACCGCCAAGCCTGGGGGGCTGCAGTTCCGCACTCAACCACTTACGCCACCAGGGCTCAGCCCAGCTTTCTTTCTTTTATTCAATGATTTTATTGGGGGCTTGTACAACCCTTATCACAATCCATATACCCATGTACTATGTCAAGCACATTTTTTTACCATCATCATTTTCAAAACATTTTCTTTCTACTTGTTCCCTTGGTATCAGCTCTTTGTTTTCTCCTTCTTCCCTCATAAACCCTTGATAATTTATAAATTATTATTTTTTCATGTCATCCGTTGAGATGTCTCTCTTCACCCACTTTTCTGTTGTCCATCCCCTGGGAGCGAGTTATAGGTAGATCATTGTAATTGGCTTCCTCTTTCTCCCTGCACATTCCCCTTACCCTCCTGGTATTGTGACTTTCCTTATTGATTCTGGTACGTTTATCTGTCCTGGATTCCCTGTGTTTCCAGCTCTCATCTGTACCAGTGTGCATCCTCTGGTCTAGCCGAATTTGTAACGTAGAATTGGGATCCCGATAAAGGAGGGAAGGAAGCATTAAAGAACTTGAGGAAAATTGTATGTTACATCATTGCTATACTGCACCCTGACTGGCTCATCTCTTCCCCTAGACCCTTCTATAAGGGGATGTCCAGTTGCCTAAAGATGGACTTTGGGTCTCTACTCTGATAGAACTTTCTTAGTGAAGAATAGAAGGAAGAAGTTCAAAATTTACCCAAAAAAAGCATTAACCCTAAACAGGGCTCTAAGAAATGTTGCAACAAGCTGATGCAGCACTGAAAGCACTCACTCCTCGACACCAGAAAATGTGAAAGGCAGTTACTTGGCCAACTGACTAAAGAGATCCATATATGTGCCCATTCCAAAATAAATGATCCCTCAAATTATAGTACATTATCATTGGTTTCACGTGCAAGTAGAATTTTATTGAAGATTATCCAATAAACATTGCATTATTACATCGACAGGGAGCTGCCAGTAGTTCAGGCTCGTTGTCAGATGGATCTTAGCTGAAAGCAGAGGCTATCAGAAAGATGTTTACTTTTGACTACTTGATCATGCAAAGACATTCGATTGTGTGACTCATAAAGAACTATGGATAGCTTGAGAAGAAAGGGAATTCCAGAATACTTCATTGTGTTCATTCTGAAATGGTGCAGGCATGAAGAGGCAGTTGTGGGAACAGAACAAGGGAATACTACATGGATTAGAATCAGGAAAAGTGTTGCTGGTTCCCCACCCTTATTCACTCCTTAGGCTGAGCAAATTATCAGAGCAAGTAGATTAAAAGAAGAACGTGACATCAAGTTCGGAGGAAGGCTTGAAAACAGCCGGCCGTATGCAGATGACACCACATGCTTACTGAAAGCAAAGAGAGCTGGAAGCACTTGCTATTGAGGATCAAGGATTGCAGTTTTCAACATGGGTTACTACTCAAGGTAAAGAAGCCCACAGTCTCCACAACTGCATCCATAATGGAGATTATTGGTTCTCAAGGATTTCTTGCTTTGATCCACAATCAATGTTCATGGAAGCAGCTGTCAGGAGATCAAAAGGCAAGCTGCATTGGCTGAGGCTGCTGGAGAAAACCTCTTCAGAGTATCGAAAAACAAAGATGTTGCTTTGACCTACAGGGCACCTCACCCAAGCCATGGTATTTTCCGTTGCCTCATAAACACGTGACTATTGAACATCGACTGCAGAAGCCTGAAGAAGGATCAAGCTAGCTGAATTATGGAGCTTGGTAAGATTGAAAATCCCATGAGCTGCCAAAAGGACAAACAAATCCATCATGAATTAGAATTACAGACGGTGCTTCTTGGAGGCAAGGGTGGTGAGAGTTCATCTCCTGTGCTATGGACACGTTGGCATGAGAGACCCGTCCCAGGTCAATGTCATAAATACTTAGTGAAGCCAAAAGGCAGGGGGAAAGACGTTTGACAAGATGATGGAAAGAGTGGCAGCCACAATGGGCTCAAAGAGAAGAACAGTTGCAAAGATGACTCACGGCCAGACGGGGTTTTGTTTAGTGGCACACTGGGTCCTGGTGAGTCAGAACTGACTTGATGACTCCTATGAGCCGCAGCGACATCAAGAACATGCTTGCTTGCTTTTTCACTTCCAGGCCTGTGAGAACTTTCTACCTTTCCTTTGCAAAGTGTCCTCTAACATTACATTTTTGTTTCTCCCACCAAGATTTATTTTTGAAAAACCTCACACTTTCATAGAAATTGAAAGAGGATACCACAAATATCCACATATTCTTCAGCAGCCTCCCCCCCATGGTGAACATTTTATTCCTCCATTGTTCTTGAAGCCAGGGTTCCTTCCTCTGTCATCCTGTCAATGCCCTCCTGCCTCTCTCCCTAGCCTCAGGAGGGGACATGCGTTCTGCACGGTTCTGCTGGCTTCCTGCCAGCCTTCAAGGTGGGTTTCCTCCATCTCTTTTGGCAGGCTCTTCCCCAGGAACAAGACTGTTTCAGTTGCTGACTCGGCCTGCCCTGCGGCCTCTTTCTAGCTTTCTTTCTGTCTTTTATGAACTTTTTTGGGAGGGCTTTTCTACCTGTGCAATGTCAGCTGCTACTTTACGCTTTATGCTCTTTTCTACTTTCAAACCATTTCATTTCATTGTGAAAGGTCTGTGCTTCTGAGGAATTTTCCTTTTCTTTTCCTGTTTTTGCTCCTCTCTTTAAGCAGGCTAACTTCCAGAATTGGCAGATGCACCATTAAGGATGGGACCTATCATCTGAGGACCTGCCTTCCAGCTATTGTGACATCTGCCTAGTATCCGGTCTGCTTTCCTTGAGGACTTCACTGATGAGGCACTGATTTCTCTGGAAATGGAGCCACTAACAGATCCCATTCCCGAAGATGAGAAGTGAAAATAAATGCGGTCTTGTTTTGTGTGTCTTAAATATATTTGTTAACTTCCCTACAAAAAGAAAGAGGAAGGAGATACAGTTAGACATTATGAATTCACTGATAGAATAGAAGCTGGGGATCATGTGCTACAGTCTCACAAAACCAACATCTTGTTCATAGCAAATACCTTTGTACAACAACACAAAAGGCGATTATACACATGGACTGCTTCAGATAGAATACACAGAATACTGCGTTTACAGATAGCTTCTGTCTATTTTTCACTATCATACGAATCTTTAAAGTTACGAATGAGGCAGTGTTCTCAAATTTCAACCATTTTTCTTTCATACCATCAGAGATGCTTGAGCTTCACTTACTTTTGACTGTGAATAAAACTCATCTTTACTTCTGGATGCTAGCTAACATCCCTCTTATTGTGTAATTAATGATGTATAAGACATTTACATATTGAGAGGACAGATGAAATTTTCTCATCTGTGAGATTCAAGTCTCACCCGTCATATTTTAAATACTCCGATTTCTTTAAGGGACATTTAAGGGACATTCCTCTGAAGCAGAGGAATAAAACTCTTGAATAGAAAGCATTAAAAAATGTTTTCCTCACCTACAAAAACAAAGTGTGTTCGAGGAAGTCTGACTGTCCTTGCCAGTAAGGAGCTGTCTGGTTGTACTTCATCCAAGACAGATCTGTGTGTGTCCTTTTGCCAGTCCTTCAATATTCTTCACCTCCACCAGAGTTCAAATGTATGTTTTCCTTCAAGTTTCCTTATCTAAAGCCCAACATTTACATTCAGATGACACATTTGAAAATACCATGGCTTGGTGCAGGCTCACCTTTTCCCTCAAAGAAACACCCGTCTTTTCCCAACCTTTTTAAACAGGTCCTGAGCAGAGGATTTGCCCCATGCAATTGATGGTTTGATCTCACTTCCAGGAGCATTGATTCTAGATCCAAACAACTTGGATCTCTTCTCCATTTCTCAGGATGTTTCCTTTGAGTCCCGTTGTGAAGGTTCCGACCTTCTTTATTAGTGTGTAATCCTTCCCGAATTCTGCCATTCTTGATCTTCATTGGGAATTGCTTCAAGTCCTCCTCACTTTCGGCAAGCAAGGTTGTGTTATCTACATATATGTCAGCGGAAATCCGTCTCCAACAGCCGAAGAGCCAGTAGGTACAGTTGTACAACAGTAATATGTAACGATTATAGTAAAGCCAGAGAGGATAGGAAAGACAGGGGGCAGAACGTACAACAAAGGAGACAGAAACATTTATGGCAGCATGTTCAACTCCGCCCTCTTGACAGTCCATGGGAAACTGGGAGAAGCAAAGGAGTCGTTGCGTACTTGGGATATTTATCGGCAACATCCACTCTTTAAGTGCCATCACAGGTTTCAGCAATCTGGGGTGAGGAGGTGCAAGACCCTCTCATGCCAGACCATTAGCTAGGACCTGGGAGTGGCAATGGCATTAGGGTTCTTGTGCCTCTTGCAATCACTGACATAATCACAGGATGTGATGTTGGATTCCTTTGATCAATTTGTTAAAAATTTCTGTGGGGTCCCCCAACGAAGATAGTTATGACATCCTTTCTTAACACTTTTCCACGGAATCCTTGACATTTGAGTCATCTGAGTATGTTGGCTTTGAGAAGCCTGTAATTCATAGGTTTCCATGTCTCATCTACCCTCCATCATAGTGGAATTTTCGTTTTCTGCAAATGCTTCATCTACTAACAGGTAGTTTCTAACATGGCTAGTTTCATTAAAGATCAGCCAGTTATTTCAGGCCTGAGAAATCATGGCAAAGCAGCTGGTGGCTGGTGCCCACACATAAAGACAGAATTTCAAAACCTAAAACGAAACCAAAGCTTTCCCCAAGGCCCCGGTGTGGGAAGCAGAAAGATTTCTCCCAAGTTCTCTCCACCAAATATAAGCCAAACTTAACTGCTTGCTACATTTGACAAATGACTATATACTTGGAGGTCAATAGAAGGAGGTCAGGGGTTATTCTCCCTAAGGACTATCAGCCATCTAGAGTAATCAGACTGTGTGATGTGCCCCACAGGAAGCAGGGCCCACTCCCTTCTGATAAGGATAAGAGTGGACTATTTCCTTGGAGGAGAGCCTATTCAAGTGTGCCCAAGGTTAGGTGGCATCATGAATCTAAGGTCTGCCCTTCTTGTCACATGTATACCCCTAGTCCCTCCCTTTCCTTTAGGGGTACACTCCTAGCTCATCCCCTTCCTGTTACGCTTCTGTGTACTGTATATCCGTTTCCTGTAACGTGTGTGGTTCCCTGTAACTTCACCTCCTAAAGAGATAAAAAGCCTTGGTTAGCAATAAACTCTCTCTCCATGTAGACCACCAAGTGGGGTTGAGGCAAGCATGCTACCATGAAATGTGTCTGACTCCATTATTTCAATCTCTTCTATCCATCTTATTCTCTATGACTTTACTATAATCTTTGCTTAATATAGCTGTACAATTATACCTACTGGACCTGTGATGTGTTATGGATGTGTTATGGGCGGGCTTCCCTGACATCCCCACTGTCCATACAAAGTAACTTGCAAATATGACAGGGCCAGTTTGGGTCCACCGTATAACCTCTTGGAAAGGAGGATAGGGGACATAAGTTTAGTAAGAATGGTCAACACTTACCTCAGAGACAAGTGCTATGACAACAATCATTGCTAAAAGCATTCTTTTGTGGGTGATAGGTTTGTCAGCATTTGCTAGTGTTACTTCTGCCTGCTGGTTTAGAGTATTTGTCTATCCCCTATTGAAGCGATGAACTGTCTACTGAGTAGAACTGAGTGTCTACTCCCTCCTGTGCTACAGGGTCTCCTACTTATGGATAAGACTGTTATTATCTTGACTGGATCTGAGTCAGGCTCATGGTGGCTAAGGGGGCTCTTCCATTTCTTTCTTTTTTTGGGGGGGGGCATCACTGCCCTCAGGTGGTGGGATTAGGGGGCTCAGCCTTTGCTCCGTGGAGCTGGAATTGAACCTCCATCCCAGTGGGCCCTGTTACGGTTTGAGAGCCCAAATAAGATCACCGACCCAAGTTCTGCAGAACAAAAGACAGTTTATTATAACATATAATAGATAACATATAACAGACAGATTCGAATCTGGGCTACAGCCTTTGTCTGGACTGCAGCCCCGAGCATACAAAACTTACAGCTCTTATAGGATGAAAGGGGAGGGGGGAGTAAAGGAGGGTCTGGCTGAGGAGATGATCTCAACTACAAAGGTTTCTGAGTACATTTTAGGGAGGAGGAAGTTTAAACTAAAAGAACATT